>PVIR01000445.1:0-175612 GCA_004026965.1 Petromus typicus
AACCCGGGCCCTTGCGCTTGCAAGACAGGCGCCGGAACCACTGAGCTAACTCCCCGGCCCTGATTTTAAGGTTTATTATTCAAGGTGATGCATATATTGCTGCAAAAAAGTACCAGTTGCACTGTGGGGATTTGGTTATTCAGGGTATTTTGTGTTTTTATCTATTTTAGGAAGCATACCCTAAATACTTCAATGACTGGTTACATTTTTCCTTTTCCTTTGAAATTACATTTAAAAACCAAAAACCATTTCGACTTATGTTTATCACAAAATGTTTGCTATGGTCTGAACATAGCTCAGTGGTAGAACATTTGCCCAATATGCACAAGGCCCTGGGTGCAAACAGCAACAAGGTTTGTTCTTGATCTACAAAGAGAAGTTGGTACATCATAAAATCATTCCAAAGATTGCCAGGTGCGCGTTGTAGTGCGTGCCTTTAATCCCAACACTCCAGAAAGCTTCCTAGGGAGGGTCACAAGTTCTATCCAGCCTGGTGAGAACTATCTCAGATTGAACAAAACGAAGGGCTGGGGAAGTGGCTCAGGGTAAATGTCCCGAGTCCGAAACTCAGAGTTTGCTACAACGCTGATACTTTGAAAGACTCCACGTGTTTGCAGAAAGACCGGGCTGCTCAAGATATGTTACCAAACTCTGAAGAGCTGGCCTCCAAGGTTCAGAAAAGGCAAGGCTGCATTTCCTCCTCCCTAATGACCGTGGTGGGCATTCATTAGCTGAGGAAAAGTCTTTACAAAAACAACTGAATTTAAAACTATTTTTAGAAATCAATAACAAAATGTTACATATACCATTTTTAGAAAATTTGTCTATTGTACTGTAGAGTTAAAAGTCTACTATTTTAAGGGTACTAAACACTCCTCTTGGGTTTTCTGCATTACACTGGGAGCACCTAATGTGAATTTTCAGTGTGATAGCGGAGTGAACCCAGGGCTTTGCCCATGCCACACACTCAACCACTGCGCTACGTGCCCAGTCAATTCTAAAAAGCCAAAGCAATGTATTTTTGTAAGTCAGCACCTTTAAGCCGTTAGAGTCTATATATGCTGTTAGCATTTCTCAGCTGAAGTGTACTTACAAATACATGAGGAAAATATAAAATGCATTTACCTAGGTGCGAGGCAGTACTGTGATGCTGGGGATTGAACCCAGGGCTGAGCCCGCGGTGCATGAACTCTGCCTGAGCTATGTGCCCAGCCCTTTCCCCAATTTTTATGCAAGACAAAGTTTCATTGCCTGAGACTGTGACCCATCTGATCAGCCTCCTGAGTAGCTGGGATTTCAGATGCACAACACAGCTGGCTGAGAGACTGCCCTCTTAAGGAATATTATACTAGAGCAAAATACCTGCACACTGCATGAAAGACATTGGCTGCTACTGTATTGACAAAAAAAAGATGTCACTAACAGCTGACTGTAAAACTTTAAATTTATAACGCCAACTACAATACCCATTTTTATATGAGCATATTGCTTATTCAAACTATAAATGACAGCTGCTTACCTTGCCATCCTTTCCTTCAGTAAATTTTAAAATTTCCTCATGATTAGTTAATCTTTGGCAACACTGCCATGTTCAAAAAGAAGTCTGCAATTTGAAGTTCAAACTGAGTATTTGTAGACTAAGACTAAAGATACTCCATTGAAAGGCAAAGGCAGCTGGAGATGTAGCTGAGGGCAGAGCGTGTGCTGAGCATGTGCGAGGGCTTGCGCCCACTCCCCAGGACACACAAGTTAAAGAACTGTCCGACACATTCTAAACTCTATGCTAACCGAGCTAGATCCCGTTTCTGTGTCTTATTACCTTCTAAGTGGAAAGTGGCAGGTGGATGTGCCGCCTTCTCCAGTCCT
Organism: Petromus typicus; assembly: GCA_004026965.1. NCBI lineage: Eukaryota > Metazoa > Chordata > Mammalia > Rodentia > Petromuridae > Petromus > Petromus typicus. The sequence goes on from PVIR01000445.1 coordinate 1,867, forward strand.
AACTGCTCTTTTGGTGCCTTCGTGTTTATTCTAACCGAGATTACTGGGAGTAAACAGTTGCCTTTTCTCAGAGGAGGTTTATTTAAGTAATAAATTCACTAAAAGGTTAACTGTCTTGTTAACTACCATTCTCAGCACTGTTAAAAATACAAAGCAGGGGTTGGTATGTGCGCTACTGAGGGCTTGACAGTAAATATTTCACACTTCCCATATGGTTGCCGTTGCCTCTACCCAGCTCTGCCACAGAAGCTCGGCAGCGGCCGTGGAAAACAAACGCACATGGCTGTGTTCCAGTGAAACTGTATTTATGGATGCTAAATCTAAGTTTCATGTAGTTCACTTACATTGCAAAGCAGTATTCTCAGTGTTTTCCATCGTAGTCCCGCCCCAGAGACCCCAGCCGAGCGTGGCCCACATCTTGTAGTCCCCGACTTCAAAGCAGCCATGAACACCTCCTCAAGGAAGAGCCCTGCTCCAAACTAATACATGACACTAGCATCATGCTCGAAAAGAGGACCTTTCTTTAAAAAACGTTGTTACCAAGGAAGGGATGGCCTGGGTGTGATGGAGTCAGGTCCTTGCCGGGACACCCAAAGCCACCAGCAGCAGGTGGGGAAGGCTCAGGCTGACCTTGGCTTTAGTGATCTACGCTTCAGCAGCCATCAAGTCACCAGGCCTCACTGTAGCTCAGAGGGACAAAAAGCCACCCTCTGGCCGGTCCCTTGGGTGCTAATGCCCCCACAGGGTAGACTGCGCTCCTCTGCACAAGGGCTGGGGCTCGTGTGTTGCCTGCTTACAGCTAAGGTGACTATGTGCCTCTGCCATTCCAGTTCAGCAAACGGCTCACAGCCGGGACAGAAGGCTTTCTCCAACAGTCTAAGGTAACCTTGTGCCTGTTGGAAATTGGGATGTTTCCCCACCAGACAAAAGACCAAGGCAGGGAAATCTGGAAATGCTGCTGTTAACAATTAGTAAAGTGCACTGCGTCAGCAGACCAAGGGCCAGGGTCTCCGAAAATGCTCCAGGGGAAGACGCAGCACAGAGAGGTGTGTAAATGACATACTTTTTAAAAGGATATTTGTCCCCAATTTGACAAGTAAATGGAGTCTGGGCAAATATTCCCCAGATCTCAGTTAAAAGGCCAGAGCGACCCGCCCCGCCTAGTCTTCCCCAGACTGGGAGGGTGTGCGGCTCTGCTCGCCTTCCCGGCGCTCTGTCCTTCCGGGCAGAGTTGCATCAAATTGCAAAGGCAAAATTATTGCCAATCCAGTGAAAAACCAAATCCACAGTCGGAGTTCAGGAGCAGGGAGGCTTTTTCCTCGGGCCTTGGCGATTCTTCCCCTCCGCGGAAGCTGAGGTTCCAGAACCTATCTGGGAAGGTCGAGGAGATTTCGACCAGGCCCATGGGTGTCGTTCAAGATCTGCCAGAGCTTCGGGTTTATGGTTCTGCGGGGCCCTCCGCGCCCTCCACGCTCCCCTCCACCAGGTCGACGACGTTCAGCAGGGCGGCCCGCGGGGCCCTGCAGCGCCCTGGGCTCAGAGTGGGTCCGCGGAGCTCACGTAGCGCAGCGTGTAGTTGGCGCCCGCGTTGTTGTCCCAGAACTCGCCTTGCTCACAGCGGTAGCAGACAGCGAAGTGGACAGCGACGTCCAGGGCGCTCCCGTCCTCGCCTTCCCTGGGCTGCAGGCCGGGGGGCAGGGACAGCGAAAAGCGGAAGCGCTCAGCCACCAGCTCCTCCTCCGCTTCCCGGGGCCCGGACGCGGAGACCCCCGACAGCGCGCCTGCGGCCGGCGGCTCAGGCTGCAGCTCGGCGGGCACGTCCAGGAAGGTGCGCCACTCGGTGAAGGTGTAGCGCACCGACACGGCGCTGGGCCCCGGGCAGCGCAGCACCCGGCCGGAGCCCGTCACCTCGGCGCCCGACGACACGGGGCACTGCACGCGCTCCAGGCACACGCGCTGTCGCCGCAGGCGCTCGGCTGCGCCGCTCGGGCCCGGGAGCTGGAAGAGTGGCCGGAGCCGGCACCGCGGCGCCGGGAGGGGGGCGTGCGCCGGGGCCGAGGCCCACAGCCCCCCGAGCTGCTCCAGGTCCTCGGCTCGCATGGGGAAGCTGTGCAGGCGGGAGAGCACGGCGGGCGGCACCCGCGGCTCCTCCGCCGCGCTGAAGTGCTTCACGCTGGCCAGGCTCAGCCCCAGCGAGTCGGCGAACTGCACCCGCTTCTTGCACTTGGCGCAGCAGTGGCCGGGCCAGTGCGGCGCGTCCCCGGCCCGCTCCTCGCCCCGCGCGCCCGGCCGCTGCCGCAGGAGCTGCGCCGCCTGCAGGATGGGGCCGGCCGGCAGCGAGAAGGAGCGCGTGCGCCGGCGGCGCTCCGGCAGGTCCTCCGCGCCCGAGGGGCCGCCCTCCTCCTCCGAGGGCCCGGGCCTGTCCCCCCTCCGGGCCTCTGGGGAGCCGCCCTCCACGCCGAGCCCCTCCGCAGCGGGCGGCGCCTCGGCGGCCCCGGGGTCCTCAAAGGGCACAGGTCCCGGGACCGCGGGGCTGTGCTGCTGTGCCCCGCCGGGCTCCGTGTCACTGTCCTCCCCCTGGCCTGCTCTGGCCGCGGGCTCGGGCTCCAAGCTCGCCCGGAGACTCATGTCCTTGGGGAGAAGGCGGCACGCGGGGCCACAAGGGAGCCGTCGGCTTTTAGCTGTGGCCGCTCAGGACTGAGTGGGAGGAGGACGCGGCCGGCAGGGGAGGGTCAGGGGCGGGGAGGCGCGCGGCCGGGACACCTGGAAACCACTTCCAGAGCTCCGGGCTCCCTGCTCCCTCTGAGGGGCTCAGGTCTGTCCTCCCCGGAGGCACCTCCAGGCAGTCTTGCCTGCGAGGGTGGCCCAGTGGCTCTGCCTTCAGGAGCAAAGGGGTCACCCTGCTAGCTCCTCCCGGCTGTTGCCACCCGGGGAGTCCTGGGCGCAGGCGTGGGGTGCTCCCTCTCCTTCATACCCGCCTTCCCCGAACTTGGGCTCCGATTCGCGCTCTGGACTTCCCCACCTACCTTCCCTCGGCGAGGGCGGGGTTAAGTCGCTTTGGCTCTGTGTGGCGCTGTGCGGTGCGGTGCCACAGGGACCAGGAGAGGCAGGACGCGGGGACGACACCGCCCAGAGCTGCCGGAGCCATTCCAGCCTGGCTGGCCTGCACGTCCCCGCCCTCCCTGTCCCGCCCGCGGGTCTGCGCTCCCTCGGCTGGGCGGGGAGGAAAGGCCTGCAGGGCTGGGAAGCTTTCGCTGTGGTGCCCACCGCACCCTCCTCGTCCAGAATCTGAGCGCGACGGGACCCCACCCAAGGGGCCAAGGCCAACCGCAGGGTGGGCGGAAGTCGAAGATACAGGGTTCTGCATGGTGTCTGGGGACCTCGGGACTTCCCGAAGTTTTTATTCTGATTCAAAGGAGACTTCTGATCAAATTTGAGCACTTAGCACATGGATTGAAACAGACAGCCGCGCCCCTGCCCAGGACGGATCCAGGAGGTCTGGGTGGGGCTCGAGTGCCCCCCCAGGAGTGGAGATGCTGAGCGCGGGGTACACTGAACTGGCTGTGAGCCTGTATGGCGCCCGCACACTTTCTTCTGTGCAATGCTGGGGATTCTGGAAACACTGATCTGACAGAGCAAAGCTAGCTTCCTCACATTGTTTAACGGAGCCCCGATAACTGAAATGGTTACGGTTTGGCAGAAGTCAAAGGGGCACAGGCTTTGGGCAAGTTGGCAGGCAGTAGGAAAGATGGTGAGAGGAGAATTAGGGGAAAGTTTTTAATAGCTAATGTGCAGCACCTACGGGACACCCCATCTGTCCCCCCTCGGGGCCTCTGCGGAGCCGCACTCCTGGCCGAGGACCTTGAGGATTCTTCCTGTGAGAGCTTATTTATGAAACGACCCTATAAAATGGGAACTGTGCATTCCCTGTGGACAGCTTGGCCCATAGCTAGGCTGTGGTACCCTGTGTCTCAAGCCGTTTTCCAGAAGATCTTCCACTGCTGGTGAGCATGAGCTGGGCCATGTCAGGAGGGAGGACTCGGCTGGTCCTCCTAAGGTCTTCGAGATCATGAAGTGTCCTCTTTCTGAGTTCAGTCGGATCTCAACGTGGTGCATCTTCAAAATTTGGGAAAGAAACCATTCTTTTTATATTTAAATAAGCACTGATACTTTGAAGTTAAATACAAAATTCACAAACTAGTTAAAAGATAAAAATCGCTGGGCTGGGGAGTTAGCTCAGTGGTTCCGGCGCCTGTCTCGCAAGCGCAAGGGCCCGGGTTCGATTCCCCGGTAACCACATAACAATATACCACAGTGCCGGGCGAGGTGGCTCATGTCTGTAATCCCAGCACTCGGGAGGCAGAGGCAGGAGGATTGTGATGTGAGTTTGAGGCTGAGCTCAGGGCCAGCCTGAACCACAAACGAGACCCTATCTCCAAAAACCTAAAAAAAAAAAAAAAGATAAAATTGCAATGTCAAAGAGATTATTGTGGAAGTGCCCTGGTCCCAGCCTACTCCATCTCCTGGTGGAGACGTTAGTTCCACCCTGAGGGAGCGCTCAGCATGGGGAACCAAGATCAGTCCAAACTGGCCACTCTGGTAAATGCTAACGAGGGTCATGGGAGCTGATAGACAGGACTGGGGGAGGAGCATCCCCGCCCATTTGAAGACTCGTGTTGGAGGCAGCATGGAGGGGTAACAAGAGGATGATACAGTGCAGAGAAAGCCAGCTACAGTCTAGAGGGGCAGGGAGAAGCCACCGAAGGGTGTTGAACCGCGAGTGTGAAGAACCAAATTTAAGTTTGGAAAAGATAGCTCTGCGTATAAAATGAAGAGATTTCTGAAGATGAGGACACGGGGCTGAATCTAATAGAAGCCAGTGTAGCCACTGTAGTGAAGGGCCAGTATACCTAGATGTAGAGATGGTAGAGGGTGTACTATGCAGGCAGCAAAACCAACACACATTTATGGTCCCACGCGGGATGCTGTGGAATTTCCATGGCCTTTCCAGGTTCACTGGTCTCGCAGGATTCCGTGTGTTTACTACCAGGCTCTCCCCTCTTCATGGAGATCAGGAGACGGTGCCGAAAGTTCTCATCAGTGCTTTCTGGTAACTGGCCTATCTAGACGCTCTCTAGGGATCTCAGTCAAAATCACATAAACTTGGGTATAATCAAAAGGGGTTATTTTAAAAGATTTGATTACAATAAAAACAATTTACAAGTGACAAATTTCCCATCAGATTCCAAGAGGCTTAGAAGCTCTTTTAGAACTAGGGACAGACTATCAATCAGTTTTCTGGCCCTGTTACAAAATACCTGATACATTCAGCTTAAAGGAAGAAAGGTCTATCTATTTGGGCTCTTTGTTTCGGAGGTTTCAGTCCGTGGTTGGCTGGTTCCCTTGCTGTGGCCTGGGGTGAGGCAGATCATCGTGGCAGATGGGCCTGGTGGAGTGAAGCTTTTCACATCAGTACAGCCAAGCAGCAAAGGGAGGGAAGCGACCTACTTCTCCCGACAGGGCCCCAACTCTCAAGAGGCCTTTCCGCTGTGGACTCACCAGCTGCTTTGCCCGTGCATGGAGTTAGCACCTCACGAGCTGGTTACCTCTCTAGGCCCAACCTCAGTACTGCTTTTGGAGGTCACAGCTAGGAGCGCCTGGAATGGCACAGGTGGTGTTAGAAGGGGCCTTGCCCCCTTCCTACAATCAGAAGCATGAAGAGAAAAGGTTTGGGGGCTTTTAAAGTATTTATTCTTTTCGTTTCGTGCCTCTTTTTCAATGTGCTTAACTCACGGTCCAGACCAGTCTTTGCTCAGAGTAACACAGGCTTTTTCCAGAGCCAACTTACCTAAGGGTCAAACCAAAAGCTTTTTCTGAAATTAAGTTATCTGAACTTTCAATTTAGAAAGGATGACTAAAATCTAATCGACTTCCCATCTAATGCTTCAATTACAATGTTTTTGTATTCAAATAGGTTTTATGTCCCTTTTAATTACACTTGTATTTTAATTTTTCTAACTTGACCTTGGATGTCTTATAAATATCATGATCAGAACTATGTAGAAACTGAATTCTTGGTAAGTGTGACATGATCATCAGTGCCTTGTAGGAAACTTCAGGAGTCCAGACTCGATAGCAACTGACTGCTCTTCTGTGGCCACAGCCAGCAGCTACTGTCCCGCAGGAGGGCCCAGGTGCCTCCCCATCAGCACATTTTTCTTCTTTGTGTGAGACAATAAGGTCAAGAAATGACCAGCTGTTCTTGTCTTGAAAGAAGGCAGAGAACCCTCCTGTCTATTCTCCCTAATGATACTTTGTCTCTTCTACTGGAGCTCAAAATGAATTAGACTTGGCCAAAAAGTGCCTCCATACATATTTTGTCTGTGCACATTGAACTGTAAGCTAACTTGATATCTGAGTCTCAGCCAATCACACGCAGTCAACCACTCAAACCAGGTTCAAAATAGACAAGCTGTCTGTCTTGCTTGTAGGAACCGACCGAGTGTGATCCTCAGCCCCTTGGTATAGCCCTGGCCGAGGACTCGGCCCAACCCCTGCTTCAGTGCCAACCTTATATACCTGTGTGTGGTTCAGCCTCCTGTGATCTGATCCCAACTGCACTTCTGCCCCCTCTTTAGAAGTCACTCTGCAGATCTCACCTAGAACCCTCTCACCTAGGCTCCACCTAGCTGCTCTACCTAGCTGCTCTGAGCTGAGACAAGAGCTTGAAGACCTCTGACCCAAGTCCAAGCAGCTGCACTTTTTAACTTATTATCAAGATGTCTGAACAAATAACATCACCAACATCACAAACCACTACCACCAGGAGCATCATATTAAAAAAACAGTGCTCTGGAGAAACTGCAAGTCACAGCCCGGAACATTTCCGGTACTCTTTCTTCTTCTTGCCCGGAATGACCTTGCCCCACCCCCAGTTCTTCCTTCACTAGTTTACCCACTTTGTGTCTGCTCCCCATCTGCCTAAGCAGTAGTGGGGACTGTTTAGAAGAGATTACAGTGAAATGACTGAAGGTCAAGTGTCATCAGGATCCTGCTGATGTAAATTTTACAAAAGCATTCCCGTGTAGATGCGAGGGTGAGGAATTTTAACTGCAATCAATTAATGCCACTCGTGCAGACAGGAGTGGCCGGTGGCATTTCTGGTATCCAGGAGAGCACCGCGTAGGTGCGGGGCGGGCAGAGGTGCGGGGGGAGGTAGGTGGCGGGTGGCTGCAGCGGGGCACAGCCGGGCACCCTCGGCGATGGGAGGGCGTGGCCTCCCGGTCTCCCCAGTCCACATGCTCTTGTTGGCAGAGCAGGGGCCGTGTCCGATAAATCACCCAGAGTGCAGTGCTCTGTAGAGGACCAAATACGAAAAGTACCCCTGCCACACCCTACATTGGCATTCCCGCAGGTCACTGTGTTATACATAAGCTAAGTAGACATCTTGTAGGCAGTTAAGACAGGGCTGGCCCTCAAAAGCCCACACAGAAGCAGCCCACTGGAAGACAGTCAAGGAGACCACTGAAGGTCAGCGCTACCGGAAGAGAAAACTTCCTCACCCACATAGAAGATCAATCACTGCTATTTACCCTAAATAGGCTTCAATCTCTCAGTGCAGGCCAAGACTTTAACCCACCCCTCCCCAGGAAAGACCCGATTGAGAATCCTTGTAGGCTTGTTACATGACTTGCTTTCCCATTGGATCCCCATTTAATCAATATTACCTAAGTGACTACACTTGTAATCTTATTGGTTGGCTATGGTCACTTGTAATCTCATTGGTTGTCCATCTCAATTTCTCCTTGGACCAATATTCCCCAAAGTGACTATACTTGCACCAGTATATAACTATACTGGTTGACTATAATTTTGCCGCACCTTAAACCCACCTCACCTCTGGTGAGATGAGGGAGATTTTTCTCCATTTTCAGGCACCCCCTCTGTCCCTTCTTTGGCAGCTTTCTTTCTCAATGAAGTTTTCCTACTCAACCTGTTGTACCCAAAATTCATTCTTCAGAGAACACGAATTCACATTTGATAATGCAGTAAGTTGGGAGTTAGGCTTGCTTTCCTATCAACAGGCACTGAGTCCCATTTTCCTCTGCTGGAAATTAGGATAACATCAGCGCCTGGTTCCCGGGATTGCTGGGACATTGGGACAGGCATATCTGTGGAGACTGTTCTTCAGAGTTCAGCGCGTACGGTAATTCACTGCATGGTAATTATTCGCCGCTAACACGACATCTTCGTTTATTAATTTGACTCCGATTTTCTATGCGTTTACTGCGAGTTGCATGCTCTTCACGGTTCTGGGAACAGAATTCTCAGTAAGAGGCACAGATCGCTGCCTCGGGGACCGCACGTCACAGGGCGGAGTCCACAACACACACAGCTAACCAACATGCCCCGGACACTGGCCCGGACACAGCCGGCTCTCAAGACACTGCTGCCGCCGGGCCGCTTTCCCCACTCCTCCCATCCCAGGGTCGCTTTGCCATGTAATGAAAGTGTCCACATGGTCCAGCCTCAGCAGGAGCCTGGATGTGTGACCAGAGGGCAGAGATCAAAGCCAGGAACCACGGGACTCTGCGCCGGTGACATCAGGAGACACCCACTGGGGTTTTGACGTTTTCTCCGGGCTGATCCTGCTGTCGCTGGTCAATAGTCGTGGCCTCTGCAGCCAGGACAGTAAACAGCGCTCCAGACCGCAGCGTGTTTACGCCCCCGAGTCGCCAGGCCCAGACGTTTCTGGCACGTCGCCTGCTGTGGGAGCCCTTCCCCATGTTTACCCTCTGCTCCCTGGGGACGATGTTTTCGTCACATTCCAAAACAGACTGGAACCTCACCTTTGCCCTCCCTGGTGTGTGGGTGAAGACAGGTTAGGGGTGAGGCAGAGAAGCAGAAGCCCGAGGGCTCTGGGGTGAGCCTAAGCCCAGCTTAAAGGGTGGGCAACGGGGGACCTGCTGGAGAGAAGACACTTTCCCACAAGCAGACGCTTTCTATCACATCGGCACTGTGATAAAAATCTCCCAAGAACATAACGTAGGCATTTAAGTATCTGGAAGTTAACTGATTCCTACAGTCTTCCCACATCCAAGTGTTAAAATTCTTTTGCATGAAGTTTAAATCCTCACACTGTATGTTAATATTTAATTTTATTATAAGGACTAAAATTCTCCCACAGAGTATTTGCTGCAAATTGGGCTGCCTGAGAGCTGCTTGCTTTGTTGTGTAAGTGAAGCCGAACTCGACCGTGGCCTGCACGTAGCTCAGCAATAGAGCTGCTTGCCTGGCACGTGTGAGGCCCGAGGTTCAATCCCCAGTGCCCAGAACGTTGGTTTGTAAATTTTCCTTTCTCCAACTGTAAAGTCACATACCCACAGCTGCCCCGCTGTGGGGACTCCAGCTGCAGTGTCCACCCGCAACTGCTTCTGCACCGAGATGTCAGCGATGGTGGTCGAGGGCGGCTCCAGAGGCAACTTGCAACCTTCAGGTGACAACGCCCACACTGCCACCTTGTGAGGGCCCGGCCAGAGCCATCCTCCCAAGGCTCCTCCCCTTCAGCACCCATAAGGTAGTTCCTGTTGCTTTATGCCATTAAGTTGGAGCTAATTTGTTATGCAGCAATAGCAATAACTAAGGCCCTCTGACATTAGTCTATAAATTCTTAAGAAATGTGCAGAGAAACGTAGGTGGAGAACGAACCTGTAAGAGGCAGAGCGGTTCACAAGGAAGTTAATTGTGTGTGTCGCCTTTTCCCCCAGTTAGAGATATGTGTCATGGTTTAGCTGTAAAGGGCCCCCAAGGCTCACGTGTTTGGGGGTGACGGCAGGGCGCAACTAGGAGTCACGCTGAGCGCTGCGAGGCCACAGGGTCTGGGAGGAAGAGGTGAGGCATGCCTGGCAGGGACCATCTCTCTCTCCGCCCCCGCCTGGCACACGGTGAGCACCAGGCCCTTCCCTCCACGCTGCTGCTGCACTGGAGCCATCCAGGCCGAAATTTCTAACACTGAGCCCAAAACAAACCTTTCCCTTCGCAGGGCGGAGTGGGGCCCAGGATGAGCTCCTGGAGAAGCCTGTCAGGACTGTCACCTCGTGGCAGAAGGCCACCGTGGGCCAGGTCTGCTGCTGCTGGCTCCCGATGACGGGGAGCTGCCCCTCCACACATGGATGAGCCGCACCGTCCCAGCCTCACAGCAGCCCTGGCGGTGAGAAGGGCCATGAAGACAAAAGGAGGCAATGGCCACGCTGGACGGGGCGCCGAGGAGGCCAAGCGAGCCCCCGGGGGCTCCAGACTCCTGGCACGGGCCCGCTTCTCCCGAGGGCCACAGTGGTCGGCAAGTCCAGCCTCTACTGAACGCTCACGGGACCAGGTTAGTCCACAGACAAGTGGGCTTCCGCCTCGGACGAGGCTGCTCTACGTGTCCTCCTGCAGCAAAAGCGAAGCGCGCGGCCCGGTGTGCACCATTTAAAACTCTTACCCAGGCTCTGCGACCGAGGGGACAATGTCCAGCCGCAACTGCTTCTGCACCGAGATGGGAAAAAGAGATGTGAAAAGGAAGGCTGGCGATGGTGGTCGAGGGCGGCTCCAGAGGCCAGGGGCGGCCCCCAAATAAGACGGGTTTTTGTTTTTTTTGAGACAGGGTCTCGCTTTGTGGTTCAGGCTGGCCCTGAGCTCAGCCTCCAACTCACATCACAGCAATCCTCCTGCCTCTGCCTCCCGAGTGCTGGGATGACAGGCGTGAGCCACCACGCCCGGCACTGTGGTGTGTGGTACTGGTTGCTGCTGGGGTGAGTCTCCACGTCCAGTATTGTATGTGGTGACCGGGGATCCAACCAGGGTCCTTGTGTTTGCAAGACAGGCGCCGGAACCACTGAGCTAACTCCCCGGCCAAGACAGTTTTAATAATAAAATAAAAATTAAAGGCAAAAATTATTAAAACCGTCTTGTTTGGGGAGGGGTGCTCGGTGGTTCTCGCCTTGCAACGCCATGCGGCCAGTCCGAGCCTGGGACAAAGGTCAGTTTTCCTCGCGCGACAGCAAGCGGCGTCCTCAGTCAGATAGAGCAGAGAGCCGCCTGTCCGGGTCCCAACTTTCACCTCTCCCGGTTCGTGACCAGAAGAGAAGGGAATAAAACCGAGTCCGGACCAGCGAGACACCGGCCTGGGCAAAGAGGGGGCCGGCCGAGGACGGGCGGGCAGCGCTGCGCCCATCAGTGGGCGAGGGGGCCGGCGGGCGGGGGGCTCGGTCCTGGGGGGCTGGCCGGGCGGGGGTCTCGGTCCTGGGGGGCCGGGCGGGCGGGGGGCTCGGTCCTCGGGGAGCCGGGCGGGCGGGGGGCTCCTCCGTGTGCACCGCCCACGCTGTACCCACTATCAGTCTTCACCATTGCGTATTACTTTTCAATTAAAAGCAGTTTTTAAAAAATCAGGGAAAAAATAAGTTGGGAGAAAGAAATTTTTAACCTAAAGAACTAGGAAGAAAATTAAAAGTAGAAATAAAAGAAAAAAATGGCAAACATTAGGCACGTAAGCCATTTGATATCATTGAGCCGTGTGGAGATACAAGGCTGTAAAAAAAGCACTGCGAAGTCGGGAAAAAGAGAATAAGGAAGGAAAGAAGGAAAAGGGCAGCGGGGCGGAGGCCCTGGGCGCTGTGTGCTCGGGGCCCGCGGGGCCGATGCCGACGCGCCGTCCGCAGACCACGGCCGCCAGCCGAGGTTCAGGCGCGGCCTTGAGAACCCGGCGCCCGCGGACAGTGGGTCAGCCTGGCCGGACGCCCTGCGCCCCCGTGTGGCCGAGAGGAGCAGCGGCGGCTGCCCTGGCCCTGGGGCGCTGCGGCCTCCACGCAGGCGCAGGAGCCCCTGGGGGGGGGGGGAGACTCAGAGGGAGGAACCCTAAATTAGGGCAAACGGAGCAGTCTGGGACCGGCGGGTGGGTTAGGAACCACATGTAGAGAAACGGGTTGTGCAAATAACGATATAAGCAGGAAGTTTGACCCCAAACCCAAAGAGTACCCAGGGTTTTCCATTCTGGCCTCTTTGGGCTCCAGGTCGGAGTGAGGGGAGAATGGAGGCCTTGAGTGCCCCCTTCAGGCCAAAGGGTGCATAGCATTAGCTATTCGGGCAACAGCGGTTCTCAGAGTGGGGTCCACGGCCCCTCGGATCCTGGGTCCCTTTGGGGAGAGGGCCGTGACCCACCCCCCCACCCCCGAGGTTGGAAGTATCCTGACAGTACTAGTTCATTCCTGCCGCTTTCACTTGCGAACATCAGCACTGGTGTAAAAGTAATGAGGGAAGCAAGATAAAACTACTTATCCTAGATAAACCAATATAATTGATTAAATCACAACCCTGAGTCTACCCCTCATTCTCTTTTATACGTGTGACGATAGGAAGCGTGTATGAAGCACTTCTCCTAGGGCTGGTAGCTGCCTGGAAGCACCGGGGAAATGGGTTCTCACTGGCTTTCACGAAAACAGTTTCATTTCCAGGAGTGACAGATGAACTAGAATTATTTCTAAGCTGGACCTTTGGTCGGCATTTCTTGAAAATAATCCAAAGGAGCCTCTGACTGCAATGAAAGCAAGCGAAAGACTGATGTTAAAATCTGAACTTCAAAAGGAAAGCGGGTAACCTGGGAATGGCTCTTGAAGGTCCCCAGCGTTTAATGACTTTGCTGTTGTGGTTTTTGATACTGTAAATAGAAGGTGTCAACGTTTGGAAAGTCTACATTTCTCAGCAAGGTCTACATCTCAGTGAACCATTTTCCAGACTATCGAGACATGACAAAGCCGAGTGTGGGTGAAAAATCCATGCAAAATGTGACAAAGCAGCTGTAATAGAGGATGGTCAGGTCATTGGTAAGGCTTTGGAGTCCACTGTGGAACTCTAAACAGTTTTGATGTCATTAAATAATGTCAACAGTGCAGACGCATGCCTGTCCCAGCACTCTGGGAGGCTGAGGCAGGAGGACTGCAACTTCGTTGGCTACTGTAGCAGCAGATTTGAGACTGGTTGTACGGAGAGGAAAGAAATTCATGACTTGTACTTTCGGTATCAGTGCCTGTTTTACCAGACACTTATTGCAGAAGTTTTCTTCAGGACTTCTCCAAACTTAAGCAGCACCTTCACTTGTGGTGTCTGGAGAATCAGCTTCTCACGTCTCTGCTGAAGGTCTGTCGCTATTCACTTCGCAGGAAATGGCTCTTTTGCGGCTCAGCCTGGGTCTGGCTGGGCCACTGTAACAGCACTTCAGGCTGCAAGGCTGAAACACAGCAGAATCTGTCAGTTTCAGCCGCCCATCTGCAGTCCAGGTGCCAGCAAAGGGCCCAAGCCCTGGCTCCTGGACAGTGCTTTCTCCATGTCCCCAAGGCAGAGCAGTGAGGCAGCTCTTAGATCCCTTTGGCAAGGACACGAATGGTCTTTATGAAGCTTCCATGTCCACGACATAATCGGGCCTCCAAACGCCATTACAGTGCAGAAACTTGGCGTCGGAAGTTTCTGAGATGCAGCTTTTCACATCACAGCCCTTTCTACCCCTGCCCACCCTGCAGGCAAGGCCGAGGCTGCAGAGACTTCACCCTGCAGCAGCCATTCCCGGCCCCCGGTGCCGAGCTGTGCCGTGTGGCTGTGAGTGGAAGCAGGGCTGCTTTCCTGGCTCACGCCTAGTAAGCAAGGCCGCTTCCTAATTCGGGTTGGGGCTGAGCCTGGGAACCCGTGTCTGTCAGACAGAACATGACATTTCCTGCTGGATACATAAAAGTCTCCCAACCCCACCATCTGCGGAAGACACGGTTTAACGATTTCGGAAGCAGCAAGGTAGGGAGAAGCAGCTCGCCCATCGTTATACGATACAGAATCGCGTGCCGACTCTTCCTTTGCCCGGCTCTAAGGTCTGGGGTGGCAGCGGCTGCCCCGTGTGTCAAGAGGCGCCTTCCTTCTGAGAGGAGGACTTACCGGGCGAGTCCGAAAGGAGTGAAGCAGACAGGAGTGGAGCGCAGAGACCAGAGGGAGGTGGGAAAGGAGCTCCTTGGAGCACACAATTCCTCTTTAAAAATTTTAAAAATTTACTCCGTACCGTAATAAACACACTGAATTCAAGTGTTGAATTTTCTCAGTAAAAGTTTTATAAGAAAATTTGAAGATACAAATCAACATAGCCTCCGTATGCACAGCCGCTGGCTCGCAGTCCCACCAAAACGTGTGGGCGCCCACTGGTCAGTAGCAGTACTTCTGCTCATGGACTGGGGCCTGGCAGTGTGTCAGAAGGATGATACCTTACAGCAGGGAGAGCTCCACATTGCCTCACAGGGACAGTCCATGGGACAAAGCACCGTGGGACAAGGGGCTGGCGGAGGACAGCTGCTCACATGGCGGTAGGAGCCAGCAAGGGGAGGAACCCAGGAGTGACACACACCCTACCAGACCACACCCCAGCTGACCATCCTTCAACCTGGCCCGACGCCTCCCGGTCACATTTACTTCTAGGGCCCCGTGATTCAGTCACCCATCAGGAGTGCTGCTATGAATGAGGCTCTTGGGGACATCCAGATAGTTGTAACAAGGGGGGAGAACTGAGACATCCAAGCATGCCTCCCCAGATAGGGTTGTTTGCCTTGTTCCAAGTCTTTCTCAACATATGTCCTTTTCCTGGCCTATTTACTGTCACATCTCTAGCCATGTGTGTTGACTGTTCAAATGGTCCCCAAATGTGGTGTGGAAGTTCCGTCCTACGTTCCTATGTCTACCGAAGACATGGACTTAGATCAGCTGCTTCGAGGAGTGAGACCTAGCTACTGGCAAGTTTGATATAATCAAAGTCATGTGGCCAAAGAAAGCGGAAACTTGCCTGTGTACAGGAAGTGCTGACGTCACATCTACAGCGCACAGTGAAACGATGGAAAAGATGGAGGGCTGCCTTCGTCCGTGGGTTCATGAGATGTCTGATAACAGTGAAGTGTGGGGGCAGCAGTGTGAGACCAAGAGCCAAAGATGTGTGCTCAGGACCCTTGTGCTGGTTGGATCAGAAGGCCCCAGTGATAGGACATGAAGAACAGACCTGTAAGCGAAGCGATCTCTGCAGGGCAGGAGGGTTCAGAGTTTGAAGGACACGTGCCGTGCACTCTGCATGTCATGGGTTATGTGGAGGAGTCGCTTCGCAACTTTGAGGCTAGGGAGTTTTGCAAACAAACCCACACTGTACAGTAGCATGCATTGAGCCAGATAGGACCAGAAGCTCAAAGCAACACAACACACTGGCAGGTCAGGAACCTCAGTGGTGCCTCCTGCTGCCCCACCGGGTGGGATCTGGTCCCTCTGGGCTCTTTCCCTGGCTGCCCCCTCTTCATCCATGCACTAGGTCATCCTTCAAACCCAGTCACGCTGGTCCAGTTTCTCTGGACCCCACCCTAAGATGGCAAGAGTCTTCTGCTGCAGCACACTGCACAGCTCCAGGCTGTGTTTATCACGGCAGTGTCGTTGCCCAGACGTTTGTCTGTCTGGGGGCTGCTGCTCCCTCCCGTATACCTGCCTGGGTGCCTCTTTTCCCGTCTTTGTATCTGCCCACACACAGGTATACGTATTTGTCCATATTTGGATAGATGGGCACATAGACATATTTGATGGGGTGGCAAAAAAAAAAAAAACAAAAAAAACCCCCATCACTCCAAGATACTCATGTCACACTTCTATTTTTCTTCTTAAATTATCAGCACTAGGCCTAGTGGACTAGTTCTGTGTTGCTATGTCTGGTACTTAGCAGAAAGCCTGGCTCATAGAAAGGATCAGTAAATAAGTAAATATGTTGGAAAAAATATCAGGAAGGTTAACACTATTTATTCATTTTATCTAATTGAATTTCCTTGGTCCATAAACTTAATAGATGAAATAGTTATTAACATTGTTCCCTTAAATATTTGAAACACTTTTGCTTCCCCTCTCTAATTTGAGGCATTTGTAATAAAAATTTTGCTGAGTTAAGTGTCAGCTGAGTAAATGAAATAATTAGAAATTTGGAGGAAGCAGTCTGAATTAATCCGTTTTTACTGAGCTCATAATTATGGAATGGGATGTTACAGCCAGAGAAGCCTTAATTTACATACATGCCAATAAAGCTCCTCTGGGCCAGCTGAGGAGGTGGGAGGAAAGAACAGGAAGCAGCTCAACAGGCGGTGTGAAAGGGCGGCCTCAGAGGGACAGCACGGGGTTTGCTCTGACACCAACTCTGGGCCTCACAATTGGCTGCCTCCGAGCCAATTTGCTGCCCAGCCAACTTGCCTCTGCTGGGAGGCGGCTGTCCTCACTCTACATCCGCGCCGCTTCCTGCCTGTATCAGGCTTCTGTCCGGACTAAGTGCCTCTAGTCTCCGAGGTTGTTAGAATTTAGTTTTATCAGGATGTATCCAGAGGCTGGGATGTAGAAGGGGGCTGGATCAGGATCCATGTTCAGCAATCGTTCCGTTCACAGAACTCAACCGAACGCGCCGTTAGGAGATGGAGTTCACCGGAAAGGTCTACCGCGCCCCACACCGGTCCTCTTCCTTGCAGCTTCCTGGTCACCAAGAGGTGAGCAGCCTTCTTCCACCAGGCCCCTTCCTGTCAGAGCCAGACAAGCCCATGAGCCCAGCAACCTCTGCTTTCTCAGCTAGTGGGTGCTGTACTGCTTCTGAGAAGTAGAGTGAAGTTGGTCGAAAGTGCCTTCACCAGGTTTTCTAGTGAAGTGAGCGGGAGCGCTTCCACAGCCGGACAGCAATTCCAACACTGAAGACGGCGATTTAACTCCAATTTGTAGCCAGCTCTGCCTGCGAGTGGCACCTTAATGGTATTTTTAATAATGGCCTTGATACCTATGAACATTGCTTCCTTTTCCTTCTCACTTTCCCCAACTAAAAGAAATCTGACAAATAACTAGCATTTGACAACGTTTTGATTTCATTTTGAAGCAGTTATATTTCAGCCGACATGTCACCCTTTGAGCAGTTAATGTGTACCAGTAATAGAACGGGGCATATTATATGACGTTTCCCCTCTCAAGAGGTTTCATCGAGTTCTACTTTAAAAGCCCAGGGGTCAATTAGAGGGAGACAGCTCTGGAACCCAAGGCCAGGGCTGCGTGCAACCCCGTTTCGTGCTACCCTCGACTCCCGAGAAGTCGATGGCACACAGAGGAAAGTCGGCCGTGGCCGCAGGCAGGTGGGCGGTTTCCGGGAGGACAAGAGAGACCGAGACCTCGGCCGGCTTCATGCCAGGGTCTCTCACCGCCACAGCCCCAGGCGGCGCGGGTACGAGACACTCATCTCGGGTTAGATACAGACTTCTAGATGAAAGCGCGCTGCCCAGTCTCCCCAGGCCTGAGGGGACGGAGCGGAGGACCCGGCGCTCCTGGGAGGGGCAGGAAGCCGGTGTCCCGACTCCCCAGAGCCCACGCTGGCCCCAGGGCGCTCGGAGGGACAGGACTCAAGACGGGCATTCTACCTGCTCACACTGCTCCGGAATTTACGTCCGAGGTTTGGTTTTTCTCTTTCCCCATTACGTTACCATCGCTGTCCTTTCTCTTCCCGTCCCTGCTCCTCACTGCCGTTTCTGGAAGAGCCCACGGTTCTCCGCCAGTGTCTGCCAGTTTTCCCGCACTCGGGAACGCGCCTCTTTCCACCCCTCAGCCGCCACCCTCCCCTTCCTCACTTCCCGCTCTGCTTCCTGCAAGTATTTCCTTCTTGGTGGTTTTGCTGTTTTTCTTTTCTTTTACATTTTGGTTGAGTCACTCGCGCCAAAGTGAGGAGCAGGGACCGGGCCCCAAACACAGGGACGCGGTGAGCTGTGCAAAGCCCGGGCTGCCTGGGACAGCGCCGCGAGCCACGGCCGGGCCTGAGCCGGCTCCGAGGCCGCCCTCCGCCCGCCCGCCGCCTCCCTTGCCGGACCCGGCTCCGCACGTCCCGGGGACACGCGTCGGTCTGTCCCGCTGCAGGACGCGCGGACACCGCCTCTGCCGTCCCGCGGCCCGGCTCGGGAAGGACTCGCGCTGCGCTCGCCCGCCCGGCGGCCTCTCGGTGAGGAGCGGGCTCGGCTGTGGAACGCGCGGCCCCGGGACGCGGTCTCTGCCCGCAGCTGGGCCCGGGGCCGCCGTGCGCGGAGGAGGCGGGTCCCGCGGCCCCTGAGGCTGCGCCCGGCGGACCCCGTGCGGCTGTGTCTGTGCAGCGGAGCCGCGGCCCGCGGGGCTCCGGGTGGCATCGGCTCTTCCCACGGCTCGAACCGGCTGCTCTGCAGGTACCAGGGCCAACTATTTCGCAAACATTTCTAGCTAATGATAGAAACGGTCTGGCTAGTTCAGGAAACACGCTTTCCGCCTTGACGGATTCTAACGATTGCTCTTAATTACTAAACACCATAAGGATGAAATACAAATGGCCAAACATTTGCAAATATATATGAACACACTGGTAAGAAAACATCTTTGGGTAGTTTGAACAATACAAATGTCTAATGAAAACATGAGAAGTTTTTAAACACTAACAGTAAAAAATATAAAAGCATATTTTGGCGACAGTTAGGGACAGAAAGGAAACTCAGTTCCCCTTGTCGATCAGGAAGTGGGACAACTTCTCACCGGCCAGGGGACCGCTCCGGGCAGCTCCGCAGGCGCACAGGCGCCTCACCCGACACCGGACACCGGGCACAGACCGCAGGCGGAGGTCAGCTCTGGGACCACCGACAGCCGCTCCCCCTCCCTTGTCCTGAGGGTGACTCAGGAGTCGGGCTCGGGCCCAGCCCTTAGCAAGGACCGCAAGGACCTTCCTTCTGCACTGGCCCCGTGACCACTCGGTCCCGGGACAGAGGGCCACGTTCAGTTCTGAAGTGAATCGTCACTTCTTGAAATGGACACGGAGGTGACTGCAGCTGCAGCTCCCAGGTGTGCGATGTGTGACGCTCACGACTCAGCCAGGGAGGAGGCCTCTGCCGCCCGGCCTGGCACCAGCAGGCACAGACTGGGTGACCCAGGTCTCCTTAGTCACACTTCTCACCGCATTCATGGAAGCTTCCTGTTCCCTAGAACTCGGGCCTCCTTTCCTTCGGAGCTTGGGCCTGCAGGCCAGGGCCACCTGCGGGCCTCGAGTGCCCACCGAACTACAGAGTTGGTTCTGTCACCATTCGTGGTGTCTCTTCATGCAAGTGTCACTTCAGGAACATAAGTTACACCGTGGGTTTGCGTACAAGAGGTAGCATTTGGTAATAAATTTACACACGCCACATTAGTGTACATGTCACCTAGTGGTCACCACAAGAACTCTAGGAGTTCACTGGTCAGTGCCTCTGACCACTGTGGGCAGCAAAACTTGGAGTCGCGGGCATCACACACACGACAAGGTGAACAGATTAGTAAAGTCCTAGTCATGTTTCGATAAATCAGCTTAGACCAGGCAGCAGGAATAACTGCTCTTCACCCGAGTCCTGTGGTAGAGCGATAACACCAGTGCAGCGCGGTGGGCGGGCAGCCATCTGCCTCTGCACACCACGAGTATGATGGCCGCGACTCCAGGTTTTGCTGCACACACCAGTTCCAGAGAACCGTGAATGACAGCAGCCGAGTCAACTCTTCCCCTCTTACCCCACAGGAAAAAAAAAGCAAAGCAAAGCAGCAGTTGCCATATTCCACCGCACAGATACCCTGGTCACGTAAGCACCATTATTCCTCAAGCTCCCGTCTAGTGATGACCATACACAGGTGTTGGCTTCTGGAGAGAACACGTGGGAAGGCACGTGGAGGCGAGACTGCCGGAGGGTTGGCGGCGCAGCCCCCGTG
Source organism: Petromus typicus (assembly GCA_004026965.1). Taxonomy (NCBI): domain Eukaryota; kingdom Metazoa; phylum Chordata; class Mammalia; order Rodentia; family Petromuridae; genus Petromus; species Petromus typicus. The sequence goes on from PVIR01000445.1 coordinate 21,661, forward strand.
GCTGCACACATGACTCCGAGTTCACTTTTCCCGATTGTCTCCTCCCCGCTGTCATCCTGGAGAGGTCAGCTCACTTGGCTTCACTCAATAGCAGATTCGGGGATCTGAACCCACACTGCCACTTCCCTCGCACTAGCCCCTTCTTAGGTTCAGCTGGACCTCAGTACAGTCCTGAGCGGCACCCGAAGGACACATGGACCATAGCGGACTGGCAGAGCCTGTGGGGAAGTTTACTCCAGAGATAATAGAAAAGTGCTTGAAACTCATGCTACTCTTCGAGGTCATCTTCACATTCTGATCTTAAAAATAGTGGGAAGCCTTTAAATTTTGTACCTGTTAAACCAGAGCTATTACACTAGCCTAGCTGAGTTAAATGCAATTTCTAGCTGTAGTTTCCCAGGAACCTCCATGATTCTCTAGTGGCTATACTAGTTTACACCCCGGCCCACTGCCATCCTTTCTGCAGCAAAATGTTTCAATTTACCTTTCTTTCTCTAAAGGCCAGTCATATTAACCATTTATGCTTAGTCTGAGAATTATGTATTCACTTGGGGGTGGTGTCTTAATTTCTTTGGGTTCTTGACATTGTCCAGATTGGGTTGTTTGCATCACTGAAAGCTCATAAAGTTTCACCATCACTGGTCTCATCTCAATATTGATCCTGAAATACACAGGGGAAATATTTTTCCCATTCTGTAAGTTGTCCCTCTCCTCTTTTGCTGTGCAGAAGCTTTGTAATTTCATATGATCTCATTTGAGATGTCTTGCAATGAGGGTTCTGTTCAGCAAGTTCTTGCTTACACTTATGCCTTCAAGAGGCTTACCTACTTTATCTTGCAGCTGATATGCGGTTTTTAGCACAATTTCAGAATTTAGCTTAGTATCTGGTAAGATATGGGTCTAGATTCAGTCTTCTGCATGTGGACAGGCAGTTTGCCCAGCAACATTTATTGAAGATGCAACCTTTCTTCTAGTACGTTTTTGGGCTCTGGAAGGTCACGTGGCTACTTGCCTTGGTTTTCGTCTGCAGCCTCTGGTTCGGTTCCACTGAGCCACAAAACGGTGTTGTTCTTATCATTGTGGCTTCCCAACATAGCCTAAGTCCGGGGCCTGAGCCTCCAGCTCTGCCCTTGTTCTACCCAGCATTGCTTTTGCTTTTCTAGGTCTCTTCTGCTTCTGTATTAGGACTGCTTTCTAGTTCTGTGAAAATGCTTTGGTGTTTTGATCAAGACCATTAAATCTCGTTCAGTTTTGGTAGTATAGCCATTTTGACATTATTATTTCTGCCCATCCAGAATTCTGCCATTCTGATGGCTTCTGTCTTTTTCAGAGTACTATAGTTTTCAGAGCACAGAGGCTTTTCACTTCCTGGGTTAGTTTTTATTTTGACTCTACTGTAAATTTTATTTTCCCCTAATTTCTATTCAGTGAAGAATGCTATTGATTTGTGTGTTGATACTACATCCTAAGGTAATGATGAATTTGGCTAATTCCAGGAGTCTTTATTAACATTTTTGGATTTCCTATGTAGAGTCACACGTTATCCACAATAATTTTCTTCCTGTCTTATACATTTCCCCCATCATTTTTTTTCTCTTGCCGGGCTGCTCCCTTTTGAGCACTGTATTGATCAGGAGTGGTGATAGTGATCACTGTCTTGATTTTAGAGGGAAGCTTTCAGTTTTTTATTTAATATGTTGGCAGTAGATATCATAAAAGGTTATCAGGCTTAGATGAGATCAGCGCATTCAGGGTATGGCCGTGGATGGCTATTGGACTAGATAGTCCTATCTATATTTTCTTTAGGGTTTTTAAACATGAATACTGAATTTGGGCAGTGCTTTTTCTGCATTTGACATGTGATTTTTGTCCTTGCTTCTGTTTGTTGAACCATACTTGCATCCTGAGATGAAGCCACTTGGTTGTGATAGATATTTTTGCATTGTTTGCCAGTATCTTGCTGAGGTCCTGTGTCTGCTCAGTAAAGAGACTGGCCTGTACTTTGAGACCAGGTCTCACTTTGTAGTTCAGGCTGGCCCTGAACCCACTATGTAGGCCAGGCTAGCCTCGAACTCACAGCAGTCCTCCTGCCTGTGTGTGCTGGAATTACAGGAGTTTGGGGCCAAGGATCAACCTTGGGACCTTGCACATACCAGGCAGAGAACAGCACCACTGAGCTAAATCTGTCTGGACTGTACTTTTTAACATGGTCCTCGTCTCACTTTAGAATCAAAGTAATACTAACTTCCAGGAATGAGCATGGCAGTACTCCCTTCACTGAAGGGCAAGGAGTGTTGGCAATACAGCTTTCCCAGGGTTCTTATAAAACTCAGCAAATCCACGGGTCCTGGGCTTTTCTTAGGTTATTACAGCTTCAGATTATTGAACCGTTCAGGCTTTTAACATCCTACTCAGTTTTGGTAATTCATTGTGTTGAGGAATCTGTCCATTTCTTCCAACTCATTAATTCCTCGGAGATCAGGTTTTTGAGGTAATTACTTATGACCTTTGATTTTAGCACTGCCCATTGTTATTTTGTCCTTTTATTTTTAATTGCATGGACATAGACAATTTTTTTCAGTGGATTCAGTCCATGGTGGCTCTGGCTCCAAGGCAGAACCCACTGCCTTGGAGCCACTACATGGCCCCGCCTCGGCGCTCCGGCCACTACATGGCCAGGCCAGCCGTTCACCCCACAGATGTCAGCAGGAGAGGAGCCACAGATCAGCACACACCCTTCCAGGTCAACCAGCATTCAGCTCTTCATTCTAGGATGGTTGAACCCCCTGGTGATTATCTCGTCCCTATGAGTCACACCTTCTAGAAGCGCCACTTCTGAACAGTCTGGCAGGACACGTTAGCTCTAAACCATAGAATATATATGAGTGAGTATGTATAGAGTATATATATGCTGTATATAAAAAGTTAATTACATATATATCCTCAGTAACAGCACTGTTTTAAAATAGGACACGTTCATTTATGGCATCATCAGATCCGTTTTACTATTTCACGGTACCTACTGGACTCCGACTTTGGTTCTAACCTGGGCACATTTTGCAGTGATCATGGTTTTGTGATGTGGTTTCCCCTGGCACAACCCTCCCCCTCCCAGTGCTGCTCAACAAGTTCACAGCTCTGCACCTGGGAGGCCCTTGCCGCTTAGGATACACAGACTGAGGACAAAGCAAGCAGCAGACACTGTGGGAACACAGCTGCAGGTCCTGCAGGGGAGACCAGAGGCCACCACAACTGCAAACACTGGCCCACCAAGAAATGTCGGCTTTAAGCGGTGGTTCCTGCACTGACTGCACACTGGAGTGACCTGGAAAGCTTTAGAACTGCAGAAGCCCCAGCCGCACCCGCTCGGGGATCGATCTTCTTGGTCCGCGGCAGGTGGAGGTCCAGGGAATTTTCAAAGGCATCCACATGACTGACAGGAGCCAGAGCGCCGAGGCGGGGCCGGGAGGATCAGCAGTCAGCGGTGTCCACGTGTGCTTGGGGAGCTCCCCCACTGCAGCATCGCAATTCGGGGTCCTAGGACCCAGCATAGCCTAGTTTAAAAAAAAAACTCAAAGGACTCTCCAGCCACACTCAGCAGTGTGGCTGAACTGCCATAGGAGGATGTCTGTTTCCATGTCACTTGCTTTGAGTAAGATTTCAGGTACACCAAGATTCAGTTTGTGCTGAAAAATCACAAGTAGCCTACAAATACCACAAAAGGATGACAAGAATTTGTAAACTGAGTATTATAGGCATTTTCAAATTTTTTTCTGTGATTAGAAATGACAAATGTATTTGTCAAGGCCTCGATTCCTGAAGTCAGCCCTCAGCCACATCCCTAATTCCTCTTAGACCGATTTTCTTACAAGGATAGATGGACATGACTCTCACGGGAACCCTGCTGTGTGGCGGACGTGCCACAGTCCAAAAGCTGAATGGCGGAGGTGAGCGTGCTGGGGGGGGGGGTGCGCAGCGTGCAGCGTGCTGGAGTCGGGCAGAGTCCCCAACCTAGCTGCGGGGCTTTCAATGTGACTGCAGTTACAGAAGCCTAATCTAGAGAGGAGACAGGACGACTTGACCACCACACAGCAGGCACTCATCCTGTCTGAAAAAGCACTGCGAGGACATGGATGACAGCTGGAAAGGTAGGCACCTTAACTGTAGTTCCCTTTTCTACTCAGTCACAGCGGGATCTGTTGAGTCACAATGATGTACGCACACGTACGCTTGTGAGCAGTGTAACTCACACATACCCCACACCCCGGGAGACAGACACCACACCACGACCACGAAGGGTCCAAGGCCGACAGAAGTGGCTTTTCATTTGTTCTCTCCAGGAAGAAAAGCGGGAGGCTAAGGCTGTGGGCAGATCAAAGGCGACACCCTCCCCTGTCGGGTCCCCCTGTCCTGCTCTTCGTGCCTCATCTGTGGGAATAGTCCACTGCCTTATTTCTCATTGCCTCAGCAAGATACCTGATTTAAAAGGTATAAGTTTTCAGCCTGGAAGCTGCTGGCTCCGACAGTGGCACTCAGCAGAGAGGCACTGCAGAGGGGAGTGCGTGGCATCCAGTTGGGGGAGAAGCTGCAGTAAAACCCAAGAAGGGTTTTTCTGCTCATTTTTATCCAGACTACTGGGACCGGCGTGGTGTCAAGCCAATCAGTGGACTGATTTAATCAACACAGGCTCTTAAAGATCTCGGTAGTTTCATAGATTCTTTCCTGTGAGCACGGAAAAACAAATAGTGCAAACTCTTGAACCACAGGATTTCTTTCCCTGGGATATCAGTGTTTTTAGTTTCTAACAGAAGAAATACCAAATGCAAGACAGCTGAGAGCCCAGGAGCAGAGGCTGGAGTCAAACTGGACCTTAAGTCCACAGGCACGCTCCTCGCTGAGCAGGGGTGTAACTGCCACAGTTCAGAGACTTCCCCAGGCACTTAGTCCACGCTGTCACGCTGACAGACCAGGTCACTCGGGGCGGAAACTGGGCTGGGTTTGCTGCTTTCAGAGCAGAAAGGGGCCAAGATACCAAGAAGGAAGCAAAACTTCCCAAGCCCAGTGAGCAGCAGCGCCCGAGAACAGATATTTGATACCAAGGTTGGTGACTGAGCATTCCCAATAACGTAAGCTATACATGCAGCTTCCCCGTAAAGCTCCAGGTTTCCCAGAGCACATTGATGGCTCCTGTGCCCGATTCTGTTTGTGCTGAGCTTTTGACCCCCACCCCTGCTCGGGCTGAGAACAGCTCAACTCTGCCTGGACCAGGGCTATGAGACTCTGGGATTTCGGACACACCTCGGAGCTCCACCCCCATGTCTGGATTTTGGCAGTACTGGGAATTGAACTTGGGACCGTACACTTGCCAGGCAGGCGCAGCACCAAAGCTACATCAATGGTCCTTTTCCCCCTTTTCTCCGTACTTTCCCTCTAGCACCCTTACAGGGTCTCTTTTCCCCCTATCTTTCCTCTACATTTCTCCCAAGGCTTTTTCTCCCTTTCCTTGCAACTTCCCTCTAGCACGCTTCTTCCAAGGCCTCCCTCTTTTTCCTCTTTGCACCTTCCCTCTAGTGCAGTTCTGCCAGGCCTCCCTTTTTCCTCCCTTCTCTATGCACTCTTCCTCCAGCGCACTTCCAGGGCCTCCCTCTTTCCCCTTTCTTTGCATCTTCCCTCTCGCACACTTCCATGGTCTGCCTTTTTCCCCTTTCTTTGCCCCTATCCTCTACCTTCTTCCAGGTCCTGCCCCTCTCCCTTTCCGTAGGAGCCAAAACTCTACCCCACAGCTCAACAGCCCAACCCGAGTCAGCAGCAGAGGCTGCAGCCAGTGAGGCCCGGGCCCAGAGCAGGCCTTTCCAGCTCTCTGGGGGGCTAGGACGGCTCCCTTTCTATCTGAGTACGAGCATACAACAGGAACGGAAAGAAAACACAAGGCTACGACTAGCTTTGCCAAGAGCAAAAGACTGACCTTCAGAGCAAAAACGGGAAGGACACAAGAAAAAGCACAAAAGCGCTCAGGGAGACAACAGAGCTTCAGAAAGAAAAAGAGACACCATACAATTTCTCTTCAAGAACAACAAATCCAAGGAGGCCTGGGCAGCCGTCTTTTATAGCTTCTTCAGAACCTTAGCTCCGCCTTATGTCGGTCTCCTACGGGAAGACTGGGACCCGGCATCGGGCTGCGCCTGTGCTCACGTGTGTCAAAGACTTGCACCTGCACTGGGCTGGCTTGTCCTGGGTCAGCAGATTGGAATCAGGTGCCAGGCTCGTGGGCAGCTGCTGTGCTCATAGTTAATAAGTCCCTGCACCTGACAGCTCATGCCCAAGGGCCCAGCCACGTAGCTAGGGCCTGGTCTCCTATCACTATTATATAAAACATCCAGGAAAACAGAGTGCCTGCTTAGCCAGTGAACCCCATTTCACCCCCAACACCACAAAGAAAAGAAAGACTAGTGGGAATTTGGGAAAGAGGATAACTAAATGGCACGGGCTATTGTCTTCTGGGTGGTTAAAATGTTCTAAAATGGACACAGTAGGTTGCACACGTCTGTGAATCTACTACTGTTGCCTAGGAGAATCATTCATTTGAAGTTTTAAAAAATTCTTTGACTTTCAATATAGTGTTAGAATGTATATATGTGTCTCCAAGGTTGCTACGTTTTAAACTTTTGATTAGGGTGTGCTAAATGTGTTTCCATGACTTGCATTTTTCATCAGACACTATTTTTTCATTTTCATTAGTACATGTCCACAGTACAAAACGCTCACACTCAGCACGAGGAGTTTGTCTGCGCATGTGACACATCTCAGTGCTGTTCTCATCCTCTTCCCCTTGCCTCCTTCCATTTCTTGATGTCCCACCCATCTGCAAAAGCTCTAGCTACAGTGCTCCCTCAAGTTACAGCCATTCTGCCATACAAACAACCTGGGTTATTTGGGCCGATGGAAGATTCATCTGTCTCTTGTTATCTAGAGTGTGGGCCAGGTAAACATCCAGATCTCAGCTGGCCTGACTTATAATCAATGTGAGTTGCAACCAGCCCTCAGGAACTGATTGAATTCAAAAGTCAAGGGTCCACTATATTTCCTATTGTCTGTTTTTATTGTTCTTCATATTTGGATGTCTCTTATAAGAGAAATGATAAGATACTTGCACTTGTGTGTCTAATGTATTTCACTTAGCCTTATGGGTTCAAGATGCATCCATTTTCCTAAAAAGACCTCAAGTTTATGCTCCCTTATAGCAGAGCAGTATTCTTGTATTTCTTCCTTCTTTCTTTCATTCTCTGCTGCCTTCCATTCCCCTCCCCTCTATCTTTCCCTTTCTTTGTCTTATTGTGTAATTCAGGCTAAGCTCAAATTTATAATCTTGCCTCAGCCTCTGGAGCGCTGGGATTACAGGTGATCACTACCGCATCAGGCTCTCAACAGTGTATTTCTGCAAGACTTCCACATTTACATCGTTTCTCCACTTCTATTGTTTGTAAGTAACCTTAAAATTGAAAACAATGAAACCTACCTCAGAGACAGCACTGGAGACATAACACATTCCAGACACAAGGGGCCCACAAGTCATAACCAGCCTGACAAACAACCTGGGTTAACTGGGTTGATGGAAGATTCACCTGTCTCTTGAAATCTAGAGTGTGGACCACGTAAAATGCAGATCCCAGCTGTACTGACTTATAACGGGCCCCGGAACCCCACTGAGTTCAAGGGTCCACTGAATTTGATGTTTCTGTGTAGCTAAGAACAATATTTAAATCTTTTTATGCCCCAGTTGCTTTTTTTTCTTTTTTTGTATTAGAAGTTGAACTCAGGACCTTGTGCTTGCCAGCCATGTGCGGTGCCACTGAGCTACATTCCCAGACCTGTAGCAATTTACTTCTAAGTATATGTTTTATATATACATGAACTGTAAGAGCTTTAGAAAAACAATTTCAGCTATTTCCAAGTTTGTTTCTCCAATTTTTTGCATCATCATGCGATAAAACTAATCAAATTGTACTGTGGTCTGCTCTGGAAACCTGGCTTCCTTTGCACACTTCCACACAGTGACGCGGCCTGTGTAGTTACCATGCTCAGTTTGTGTACATCTCCCAGTGGACACCAGTCAGGAGCCCAGCAAGAAGACACAAAGCCACCAGGCTCTGGGCGCGCTCTCTCCAGAGGCTGCTGGGCTCCCAATTCTGTACATGGGGCGGATCATACTGCCTTCTTGGGGACACATCCATCCAGCTGCCATAACAATTCCACAGACGACTTGTTTATACACAACGGTTTCTGTGTCACAGTTCTGGGACGAGGAGTCCAAGGTCGAGGACTGTGAGAGCCTCCCCCTCGTTCATGGATGGGAACTTCTCGCTGTGCCCTCATGTGGTGGCAGCACTCACAGGTCTTCTTATAGACACTCTTCCCATGAATCAATTCCCCGTGGCCACCTAATCACACTGGTGATCCAGTTTCAACATATACATAGGAGTTAGGGGAGCAAAGCATGCTGCCCACAGCGAGGGTCATTAAGTGTTTCCACTGCAGCTGCTGGTGCCAGTTCTCACGCTGCGTCTGAAGGTAGTTCTGCTTGTTAGCTAACATGTGCTGATCTGCAGAAGCCGCCTGGAATCTTCTCCAGAAACGGCTGTGAGGCCAAGATGGGGCTCGCAGGAGGAAGTTCTGATTTAGCACTGATGTCTGCAGCATTTACACACCTTGCACTGCTGCTCTTAATTGTAATAAGGGGATGTTAATGACCTCAGGGCAGTGCCAGAGTCCCAATTAACGCAACCCAGTCACTCTAGGTGCTCCCAGACCAGCGAACTATTTCCTTTCATAAATGTCCTGTGCATCTCTGCATAGGACATATTTTCAACTGTGTATATTCATAGGCATCATCATTGTGTTTTAGAACTGCACTTTGTTACATGCATAATCACATAGAGGAATATTTTAACATTTTCAAAGAGACAGCTAATTCTACTTTGTTACACTCTTCAGAGGAAGAAGTAAAAGCAGCCAAGAAACATATGAAGAACTGCTCAGCATCACTGCTTATTCAAGAGATGCACAGCCTCTTTGACAAACGGTTAGAGATTGCATCTCACTCCACAGAGAACCGCTGCTATCTGAAAATTAACCAGCAACAAATGCTGGGGAAGCTGCAGGGAGAAAGGACCACTTCTCCGCCATTGGTGGAAATGTAGAGTGGTGCAGCCACGGTGGATTCCTCACCAACTTAGAGGTCCCATTTGACTCTGCTATTTCTCTGGTAGGTATATACATGAAAGAATTAAAGGATTCCTATTACAATGACATATGTGCACCCATGTTTATAGCAGCTCAGTTTGTGATGGCTAAATCTTGGAAACAACCATAATGCCCATCAACTGGTGACTGAATAAAGAAGATGTGCAGTTTTTAATAAAATGGAATATTATTTAGCCATAACAATGATAAATTTGAGTCATTTATACTTAAATGGTTGTACCTTGAGGACATACTCATAAATGAAATAAGTAGAACACAGATGTATAAATATCGCATTTTTTCTTTGCTATGACAAACAAGATGTAAATGATTCTAAACAGTATGAGAGATATTGTGAAATAGAAAATATCACAGGGAAAATGGGAATAGGAGTAAGGAAAGAAGGGAAAGAAAACATGTGATGGTTAAAAAAAAGAAACAAAGGTTATCTATATAGGGGGCGGGGAGTTGAGGGGGAAGAGAAATGGAAAAAATGAGAATTAAGTTGTGTCATGTACTGCTAAAAATTCTCAATTATAATCATGATGTGTATATAAAATGTACCAATAAAATCAATTAAGAAATTCTATTTGTTATGTCTGTTATTGTATTTCTATTATGGCCCAGAAATGTGATTTATGATATTTGTACCCCTTTACATTTACTAAACACATATATATTTTCTTCAGGACACAGTTATAGGTATTATTCTCTTTTTTCAAGTCTGTTAGCTCAGCCTTTCAAACACTTCCCTCTGTTACTGCATCCTTTCGGACATATCCTACAGCCTAATGGTTTCATTTTGTGTGCTTCTTAAAATTTATTTTTAATTGATATATAATACTTGTACTTAAGAGTATACACTGGCATAATTCTGTACATTTATACAATGTATTGCTGAATCATAAATTAGCACTTTCTGCCAGGTGTGGTGGCTCATGCCTGTAATCCAGCACTCAAGAGGCAGAGGCAGGAGGGTTACCGAGAGTTCAAGGTTAACTTGGGCTGTATAGTGAGCTCAGGCTCAGGCAGAACTACAAAGACTCTGCCTCAAAAAGAGTGAAAAGAAAAGAAAAAGAAATTAGCACTTTCGTCTCTTTAAATATTACCATTTCTATTAGTGAGTTATCTTGGTTACTTTTCTCTTTCTGGACTAAAATACCTGATACTCAGTGTTAAAGGAGGGGAGGTTTATTTTAGCTGACAGTAGCCAGGGGTTTCAGCCAGTCAGCTGGCTCCAGGTGCAGGGCATCAAAGGGGAGAAACATTTCATGGTGTGGCAGGTAAACAGCAGCAAGATGCAACAAGCAGCAGCAGCAAGCCTGTCTCCCCTCGATCCCTTCATATTTCATCCAGAGTGTAAGCCTGTTGATTGGTGCCATTCATACCCCAGGTGGACTTCCATTATTTACCCTTCAATCCCAGTATCACACACGCAGTTAATCCAAATTCACACTTGCTAATCCAGGCACCTTCAAGACTCCCTACCTGAGAGCACAAGGCTTTGGAGAGATATCTAGGTACCAGCCATAACAGTCCAGAACCTTTCAAGTCTTCTAGGTTCTTTTTTGAGACAGGGTCTCTCTTTGTAGTTCAGGCTAGCCCTGAATTCATTATGTGGCCCAGGCCAGCCTCAAACTCACAGTAATCCAGTCAGTATGTGGTACTGATTGCTGGTGGGCATGAGTCACCATGTCCAGCATTGTGGTATGTGGTTACCAGGGATTGAACTTGGGACTTTGTGCTTGCAAGGCAGGTGCTGGCACCACTGAGCGAAATCCCCAGCCCTGTACATTATTTAAGTGTAGAATTGTTGTGGGCCACTGCTGCCTTAGTAAGGTATGAAATATTAGAACTACTCTCCATTCATTGGATATTGGCACTGATGACCCACCCTCTCTTCTTCCTTCCTAACCTCTATTCTACTTTTTAAAAATTGCCCATCTTTCTCTGAGTCTTTTCCTTCCAGGACTTATGTGCTAAATTCTGTTATCTAATAGCTGTCATTCAGTTGCTTTCAGGTCTTGATAGAAAATTTTACACCTATTAGATAAAAAAAGTAGGGGCATGGGGCAATGGGGCTGACGAGGTCAGCTACTCAAGCTTTTGTTCTACTGGGATGAGAAGTTAGTGACACGGTTTACGTGGGAGCAGGGGAGCATACTGCTTGTGCTTCATTTGTTCATGAGGTTGGTCTGGATGCTGAGTGGAGAAAGGAAGGACTCTTGCAGGTCGCAGAGGACACAGGAAAGGCTGGATGCTGTTTTTGGCTTGACCAGTAAGAGGGGAAGGTGGCTGAAACTGACTTTTAAGAAGCTGCAATCAGGCAACTACCACATTAAATGAGAGGCGACCAACAAGCGGGGCTTAAGCATTTTCCAGATTAATATATCTGTGCATTACATCTGGGTGCTATACTCTGATGCAGGGAACTAGTAGTTTTTTGGTTGACTTGTTGCTATATTTTACTGTTTAATGTCGAGAACTGTGGACAATTATGGATGTTTGCCCTGTTCTTCAGTATCAACTACTGGGATTATTGTGGACATCTGCCCTGCCTTATGCATCCTAGGATTTTCGGTGTGAAGGCTAGGTACCAAATAAAGGTGCAGGCGAGCTCAGGGTATTGGGCCTTCTGCTGTTGCTGGAAGAAGCAAGGATAGAGTCTGGGCTCTGCCCGTTTCTCAAAGTTCCAGTTTTGTTGTTTGTTGGTTGTTAATCCTTTTGCTGTGGGACACACAGGGGACTGGAGCTTGCCACGAAGGTTCTAGCTGGGTTCTCTTTCCCTGTCTCCCACAGTTTAAAATCATTGGAAATAGGTTCTTTTTTGTTTGTTTGTTTTTTTGAGACAGGGTCTCGCTTTGTGGTTCAGGCTGGCCCTGAGCTCAGCCTCAAACTCACATCACAGCAATCCTCCTGCCTCTGCCTCCGGAGTGCTGGGATTACAGGCGTGAGCCACCACGCCCGGCACTGTGGTATGTGGCGCTTGCAAGACAGGCGCCGGAACCACTGAGCTAACTCCCCGGCTCCCGGAAATAGGTTCTTTTTGACAGTTTTTAAGGCACTGATCTTCCAGCCCCGTCTTAGCTTTTAATTTTTAATTACTGTGTAAATTTTGCCCAAAACTCCGTAGTAAAACTAGTGTTTCAGAAGGAGATGTTCCATTAGGATCTGGTATGTACTGCTGCTTCCTGTACAGGTTTGAGCTATGAATTCTCCAGTTTAAGAAGACTGTAGCAATGTAGCGCTTGAGAATTCAGCAGAAAAACTAAATGGAAAAACGACTTCTGCAATGTCAAAAGCAACAAATTAGTAACAGTGGCCCCAAAGCGATATTTTAAAAAGGAATTTAGCTCAAGTGGTACCGAGCCGACCTAGGAAGCAGCACAAGGGCCCAAGTTCAATACCCAGTAGGGCCAAAAAAAAAAAAAAAAGAACTTTAAAGTGGTTTCAAAAGAACCGTACTGTAAGTAGAAACGCAGAAACGGTGCGTTACCCTCATACACATTTCCTTGGCACCTTGGGAAAGCCCAGTAGGAACTCGAGTTCCTTTGAGCTGATGCTGATCACAGGCCAGAGGTCCAAGGTAGGATCGCAAGTTCTGGCAACCAGACTGTGTCAGAGGTCAGAAAAGTAAGGGCGGCTGCACTTCATGGCTGGAAAACGCTGAGCTCTCCCACCGCGGTGCCCTCTTCCCTGGCTCAGTCCTGCGTGGGTATGCGCGCAGCTCCGAGATGAGCAGACTAAGCCAGTGCCAGGGCCTCCGGGACCGCGTGTTTAGAATGTAGAGAATGAAGGGAGTTGTAGACGCCACTCAGCGAGGTGCTTCAGTGTGAGGTTCTGGCGTGATTTAGGGTACTCGGCTCCGCAAAACTCCACATTACGCACCCCAATCGAAGCGCGGGAGGCTGCCGATCGCAGGCCCGGGAGATAGGCGGGCGACAAGGGCGGGGCGAAGACAAGGGCAGGATCGACAGGAGGGGCGGGGCGAGCGGAGAGGCGGGACACCCGAGTCTCCACCGCCATGGCCGTGCTGCGAGCACTGAGGGAAACGCCCCGGCACTTACTAGTGTGTGAGAAATCCAACTTCGGCCACGACAAGTCACGCCACCGGCATCTGGTGGAGTCGCATTATCACAATTACAAGGTAAATCAGGCCGCATTCGGGCCCCGTGGGCCAAAGAGGGTGCCCCACTCGGTTTCTGATGTCCGGACCTCCAGGAGCGCGGAGGGGCGGGGCTAGGGCCTCACCGGGCATGCTGGGAAGGGTAGTGTCTTCGCCTCTCTGCCTGTGTAGCTAGTAGGACTAGAGGACTACAGCTCCCAGCGTTCATCGGGTGTGGGGTGGAGCTAAGCTCCGCGTGAAGAACTGCCTGGGGACTCTGGGTCGGCCCTTCTCCTAGCCTCGGGCAGGGAGTGGCGAGGGCTTGGAGTTAAAGGGGGTGACCTCCGCACTTGCTGCAGTCCTTTGCTCCAAATTAGCGGGTCCTGTGGCTCCACCCTACCATCACGTTCCTCCGCCACCTCCCTGCACACCTCCATCCTTGCGCATCTTTCCAGAGTAGGGTGCAGCCCTGGCCTCATGCCTTTCTAAACTGCTTATGGGGACAGGTATTATATCCTAGTAACTCCAAATAAACCCAACCTTGGAATGTTACGGAACTGAGTAAACATTTTACACTTTAAATTGATGGCCCGATTGTTTTTCTTAGACTTTTAGGAGGCGACCTGAGCCCTCTTGAACAGATTGGTGTCAGGTCGTTGGGAGAGGGACCTTAAGGAACGCAGGAGAACATTTGAAACCTATTGACTTTTTTTAAAAAATTGACTTCTAACATGCCTGCTTTCGTTGGAAAGCTCGCCACAGCATTTACGGTTGTATACCTTAACTTCCGTGGTCTGACTTGAATTTCCTGTCCAAAAAATGGAAACTTGCAACACGTATGTCTCCAGGTACCCACTAAGTTCCCTATGTTCCAGGGACAGCTCTCTTTGAAATTAATGAAAGGGACAGGACATAAAATGTATTGCACATTGGTAAAAGATAAAAAGCAAGCAAGACCTTTGCATTTATTTCTGTGCAATCTTTTCCCTATGCTGTATATTTGGATGCAAAAATAGAATACTTGAACTGTGAATTTTCTTTGCTGGAGATTGATAGGTTAAGAGATTTATTGTCCATGTTGCATATTCCAATGAATCCTGGGCTTCATTAGTGAGCAACTTTTATGGTACTTCACTCCTAAAAACCTGGTGCTACCTACTCTCCAGTAAAATAAGATCTTGTTTTCATTAAACACCCCAACAGGTTTCTCTCCTCATTCCTGAATGTGGGGTGCTATCAAAAGAACTGAAAGACCTGGTCGTGGAGATGGGACCCTATTATTTTGTGAGGAACTTACCTCTTCACGAGTTAATTACACAAGAATTCATCAACACCTTTGTAAAGAAAGGTAAGAAATACGATGCCTTTGAAGAAGGCAGGATAAGGAAGTTCAGGGACACCACAGTGTGATCCTGGGGTATTTCTTTTGTTTTAAGCAGTGCCATGTGGATGGTCCCTATGCTCGGGTCCATGCTCCACTTACCCATCCTCAAGATTCTTGTCCTGCTCTCCCCTGTAGTAGTTGGTAGCTCCTGATGACACTTGTCTTGGCTGGGAACGGTGTAACATAAGGTTACCCGTCATCTTACGTAGGATTTTTAGAAAAGTCTTGCAGACTGATGTGGATGTTGCTGAAGGCCCTGAGCTGTCAGCCCTCCCTCCGTGAGCTTGGTCTCCTGATGCAGCCACAGCTGCTGGCCACAGGGCCAGATACTCCTTTTGGTTTAGTATCATCATCTTACGTGGTCGTCCTTGGTGTCGGGGTGGTATGCGGCCCAGAATCGGGTTCGGAGGCCTGGACCTGGAGGGTGATGAGCGTGCAGTCACCGATCAGACTCCGGGGAGGTTTCAGCGAACCCTTCCGGTTTATTGAGGGCTACATAGGCTTATATAGAACAAGGAGAACAGGTGTGGGTGTGGGTGTGGGTGTGGCTACGAGGGCCTAGGGGCAACAGGGCTGTAGCTGATTAGTGAGGTATAAATTAGCTCTTGTCCAGATGAAGGAGTCTGACTAGAGGAGTGTTGTGTGCCCGGATTTTTTTTTTTTTTTTTTTTTGAGACAGGGTCTCACTTTTTGTGGTTCAGGCTAGCCCTAAGCTCAGCCTCAAACTCACATCACAGCAATCCTCCTGCCTCTGCCTCCCGAATGCTGGGATTACAGGTGTGAGCCACCAGGCCCGGCACTGTGGTATGTGGTACTGGTTGCTGCTGGGCGTGAGTCTCCATGTCCAGTATTGTATGTGGTTACCGGGGATCGAACCCGGGTCCTTGAGCTTGCAAGACAGGCGCTGGAACCACTAAGCTAAATCCCCGGCCCTGTGCCCAGATTTTGAGTCCCCCTATTACCACGAGGGAGCTGAGACCAATGTAAAGCACATGAGGGTCTTTATTACAAGCTCGAGCAGAAACTCTCAACTGTCACCAATGCAACGGATCAGAATTAAGGACACTGAGCTCTAATTTGGCAGGGTTTTTATTGAGGTTACAGTAAGGTTGGGGGAGTGTTCAGCTGGACGGTTTACATGATTGGTTGACATCAGGCATGCACTGAGTGTTTAAACTTGATTGGCTGGACCCATCAGGTCAAACCTCTAACGGCTATTTAAACTATCATTGTAAAGGACATCTTGACATTGAATTTAGTGGTTGGCTTTTGCTAGGGGGATATTGCTAATTACTCTCTGGGGTGGGTGGTCAAGGTAACTGAGCTCATGACTCCATCGTGTGGCCCCTCCTGGATCTGAGCTTGTGGCCTTGAGTTCATGACCCAGTCATGTGGCCCTCCCCAGATTAAGCTTGTGACCCTGAGCTCATGACCCAGCCACCTTATTTTAAGATGGGACCAGTTCTCGAAAATGGAGTCATTTAGTTCTTTCAACAGCTTATCTCATTGGTTCACCTTGCCCTAGGGTTCCTGGAACTGTAGCCTAAAACCTGGTTATGCGGCCCTTTCTGGAACAGACGCTTACATTTAATTACTTTATTGTAAGATGGGGGAGGAACGGGAGGCCCCCAAGCGACTATAGGCCAGTTTCCTCGCACAGGAGTGAGTGTGCTTGAACTCCTTGGGTGTCTCCTAGCTACATACATGTGGCATACTTGACCCAACCACACTTGAGTTTCTCCTTCAGTCTTAGATTGTTGTCACTGTCCCTCCTCTGCTTGTCACATTTCTAACTGTGTCTGCTATATTGATTGGTTTGTTCCTCTTGTTTCCTAAGGGTCATTTGTTGGAAATCATATTTCAAAGTGTCCTTAGGGTTTCCACCCTAAGTAAGTCACTGTACATGGGCCTCAGACTTACCTTTTTTTTTAAGGTTTTTTGAGACAGGTTCTCGCTTCGTGGTTCAGACTGGCCCTGAGCTCAGCCTCAAACTCACGTCACAGCAATCCTCCTGCCTCTGCCTCCCAAGTGCTGGGATTACAGGCATGAGCCACCACGCCCGGCACTGTGGTATGTGGTACTGGTTGCTGCTGGGTGTGAATCTCCACATCCAGTATGGTATGTGGTTTCGGGGGAATCGAACCCAGGCCCTTGTACTTGCAAGACAGGCACTGGAACCACTGAGCTAACTCCCCGGCCCACCTTTTTTTTTTTTTGAGACAGGGTCTCCCTTTGTAGTTCATGTTGGTGCTAAACTCAGACTCAAGCTCAGCAATCCTTCTGTCTCTGCCTCCTGAGTGCTGGGATTACAGGCGTGAGCCACCACACCCAGTGCTGTGGTATGTGGTACTGATTACTGCTAGGCGTGAGTCACTATACCCAGCATTGTTGTATGTGGTTACTGGGGACCAAACCCAGTGCTTGCAAGGCAGGCACTGGAACCACTGAGCTAAATCCTCGGACCCAGATTCAACTCTTGCAACAGCGGTGAAGTAGGCCTGTGATCCACTTTTAACCAATGAGGGATGGTTGCATATTAACCTAGTTGGTTCGCTTGTGAATTTTAACTTACAACTCTGTCCTAAGGAATATACACTCACCTGGTATACCACTGTGTGCCTTTCTGCTAGCATCCACAAAGGTAGAGGTTCCACCCTAAGTCCGTGTTCTCTCTGATGACAGTAAACTTGTCCAACAGGCCTGTAGTAGAGGAGGAACTGCATGGCCTTCTGCGTCCTGCGCCTAACCATGGCATGTGTTAGCTTTATTGAGTGAGCTAGAGCCTTGGGAGACAGTTACCTGCTTAGAAATTTGGTTGTCATGTGAAAATAATCCACTTAAATTTTTTCTTTTCTTTTTTTGCACTTATATTTTGCAGTGTAACTTTTTTCTTTGTCTTAATTTTTTCTCTGAACATTCTCTTGTAGGTTCATGCTGTGCACTGACATATAATACAAATATTGATGAAGATAATACTGTTGCACTGCTACCAAACGGTAATGTGGATTTTTTTATTCTTTAAATATAAAAGAAATGCATACTATTAAAAGTATCACATCATACAGATCTTTATAAAGTAAAGGTCCTTCATCCCTGCAAATTCAATCTTGTTGTAGGAAGTAACTGTTAACACTTAGATGTATATTCTTTGAATTTATAAATACTTATTCCTTTTAACATAAATTTTGTCTTACTATACAGTTGTTGGGTGTTCCTTTTTTCCCAGGGAACATATCATAGATATGTTTTCCTAGTGTGTCTTACTTTCTTTTCACTGAGACACAGTAGCCAACACTCCACAAATTAAAGCATAAGAGATTAGCTCAAGGTGACAGTCCATGGTCAGCTGGCTCCAAGGCAAGGTGGAAGGGCCAGATGCAAACTGCTCCACTGTGGCAGCCAAGAAGCAGGGAAGAGAGGAGATGGGGAGGGAGAAATCCTTCCAGGTCACAGCCCCAGTGACGTATCTCTTCCCACCAGACCCCTCCTCCTAACATTACATTCAGCGGTAGCTTCCCTGTGATCCAGTCACCCTCCAAGAACCCGCCTCTGAACACATGAGTTTTGGGGGTTGTTGATCTAAGCCATGCTACAGTGCAAATACTTGTAATTTACAACTGTTAATGTCTTAGAGAAACTTGAAATATATCATATATTGAAATATATCATTTCTGTAGTAGAAATTTAATTATTTTTAATTCCACTCTTTATAATATCCTTTTAGGTATAAATGTCTAAATAATATGCATGTATTAATAAGGTTCTCATGGACAGTTTATTACAGATAATGTTTAATTCTTTGGTTGCCTTCCATTCTTAGACAATATAAGTCATGTTTTTAGCATCTCTTTAATGAAAATTATGATTGATTGTAGGAAAGTTAATTTTATCACTGGATAAAGACACTTACGAAGAGACTGGACTTCAAGGCCGTCCATCTCAGTATTCTGGCAGGAAAATTATGAGATTTAGTAAGTATCATTTATCTCTACTCATGTCAAAGTAACCTTTGTTCAGCAGTAAATTTAAGTGTTTGGATTACCTCTGATCTTTCTTTGCTCAGAAAAATACAGCTGTTTTTTGTCTTTAAAACTTCTGACTCGAAGAGTTACCAGTTTGAAATTCACAGAGGGTCAGATGACGCTCTTAACTCTGTTTTTGTCTTGACCCCAAGCGGCATTATATACAGATGAGAGAATTGGCCAGTCTGCAATGGACCACTGTGGAAGTTAGGAGTGCCACCTTCTAAGGGCTTTTGTCTTTGGTCTTTTACATAAATAAACCAGTCTGTCTGTCTGTCTGTCTATCTATCTAATCTATCTGTCTGTGGTCCTGGAGATCAAACCCTGGGCCTTACTACTAAGGCACTTCCCTAGCCCTTTTTATCTCTTTATTTTGAGACAGTCAGAAGGACTGAAGACAAGGCTGGCCTTGAACTTGGGATGTCCCTGTCAGTTTAAGTAGCTGGGGTTAAAGGCATTTGCCACCACACCTGAATTGTCTGTGGTCTGTGACCTGGGAAAGATACGAATTTAAAACATTTGTTAGTACTAGAAGTAGTTATTAATGCTAGAAATAGCTACTGAAAGGATATTTTTGATTTGGTAAACTATAGAAAGAGCAAAAAGAACAAAGTAATTCTTACTACAATTTCCAAAAGTTCTCACTTTTTTAACATAACACTTCACAGTGCAAGCTATATATTTGAATTAAATATATATTCCTTTTTCTATTTTTTAAAGTTGTTTCCATTGACTTGATGGATTTATCCATTAATCTGGATTCTAAGAAGTATAAAAGAATATCATGGTCCTTGAAAGAAAAGAAGCCATTGAAATTTGATTTTCTTTTGGCTTGGCATCAAACAGGTATGAAAAATAAATTGTGTGATGTTATATTTTTATTTTTTGAGACAGGGTCTTGTTGGGTCCAGAAATATCCACTCCGAAATAAGTCCAAACTCATGTGCAAGTACAAAGGCACTTTATTGACACAGCATGCTGTGGGTCTGCTGAGCAAAGTCAGAGACCCCGAAATGGGGCAGGCTTGTCTCTTTTATAGTATTGGCCGATTACATGGGTTTCTTTCCCTTCCGCTTTCCCCCTTTCCCACTCACATGCATCCCTTTCTTGAGCGGAACACAGGAGATAGGACAAGGTGGGACAAGGTGTAACAAGGTCGGCAAAGTGTACAAGATCGCTGTGGCTTTTACTTGGGACAGAGAGCAAATAACAGAATGGAGGCTGGGCTTCAAGATGGAGTCACTTAGGCCCTTCAGTCTCACTTTGTAGTTCAGACTGGCCCTGAACTCACTGTGTCGCCCAGGCTAGCCTTGAACTCAAAGCAGTCCTCCTACCTCTTCCTCCTGAGTACTGGGATTATAGACGTGAGCCATCATGCCTAGTATTGTGGTATGTAGTACTGGGTATCAAACTTGGACTTGCCTCGCACTTGCCAGCAGACACTGGAACTACTGAGCTAAATCCTCAACTGATAAAGTGATTTTTAATGGACAATGCAGTGGTGACTTATTTCTGTGGCAAAGGGACACTGTGTAGACAGAGGAATGAGTGTTAAGGCAGCTGCTGTGGCCAGGAGCCCCCGTGCAGGACGGTCCAGGCTGTCAGCCATCTGCCTCGGTCTTCTTGGATTACAGTAAATGCAAAGGTCTTCAGAGTGGCTTCCAAGCAACTAACCTGTCTGTTTTCCCTCTTCCCTGTGCCCAGCTACACCAAATATCCTTGGCTGGAATGTTTTCAGTTAACACAATTATGTATTATGTGTTCTTCATTATCACTAGTTAATAACTTAGCCATACCATGAAGTGTCAGATTAATTTTGTTGTGAATTTAATTGAGTAAAAGACTGAATTTAGTTCATGGGGGCCAGAGATTTAGCGCAGTGGTTCTGGCGCCTGTCTTGTAAGCGCAAGGGCCCAGCTTCAATCCTGGTAACCACATACAACAGTGCTGGATGTGGAGACACGCCCACCAGCAATCAGAACCACATAGCAGTGCCAGGGTGGCTTACGTCTGTAATCCCAGCACTCGGGAGGCAAAGGCAGGAGGATTGCTCTCAAGGCTGAGCTCAGAGCCAGGCTGAACCATAAAAACAAGACCCTGTCTCAAAAAAAAAAAAAAATTCATGGTTTGCTATTCATGAAGTATATTAATTAATCTGCTTATAATTGTATACACTGATCCTTTCAAAAGTGTATCTTTGGCCAGTTTAACAGTGATAATGTGAAATCATTAGGAATCATGAAAATGATAGGGAAACATGGAGGTCTTCGTCTTGCTCACTATTTTCATTGCTGGGGAACAGTAGTCAACACCACAGCCGAAAAGAAGAGAAGTCTTTGTTTCATGCTTGCCAGCTGTGTCTGGCTGATACAAAGGCAGAAAGGGCTTGGCGGAAAAGCCAAAAAGCTGCTTACTTAATGGTAACCAGGAAGCAAGAGAAAATGGAAGCATCAGGGAGAGAGATAGTCTTCCAGGTGATGCTGCCTTGACCAGCCTGTAACTAGGCACCTCCTCCAAAGAGCATACTCGGCTTCTGAACTCACTAGCGGATGTCCTTAGTGCCCCATGATCCAGTTGTCTAGCAAATGTCCCACCTCTGAGGCATGAGGCTTTGGGAAGACATTCTTGATCGAAACCATCACATTTGTTTTGAAAATACACCCATCTGGCTGCTGGGTGTCCAGGTGGCTTCTGTGAGTTTTAAGTTCTATAATACTTTGGTGCCGCTCCTACCTATAGTAGATACAAGATATAGAAAAAGAGACTTACTAGAGTTTCAGTCCCTTGAAGTCTTATATGAGGGTCATCTATGCAGTGGGTTCTGGATAGTGTTCTGTATCACTTCCAGAGTTCTTAGGAAACTATAAAAAGTCCGAGACTTTTTTTCCCACGTGAAGTTAACAGAGTATAGACTGCCACAGTCTGAGATCTAGGAGAACATGGAACTCCTAGGAGCAAGCAAGGAGCAGCAAGCCAAGGGCCCAAGGCCAAAAGCCCAAGAACCTGAAGACCACAGGTGCAAGTTGTGATCCCAAGGGTGGAGAACCTGGGACTTTGACATCGAAGAGCAAGAGAAGCTGGAGGTCCCAGCTCCACAGTGGATTAGCCCATCGATGCCTCTTCATTCCGTCAGGGCCACAGCCTATTGCGTTGTGCCTTGCTGCACCGAGAGTGGATCTTCTCTCTGTGGGTCACTGACTCATGCCAGTCTCCTCTGGAAATGCCCTCATGGAGGCCCCAGAAATAGTACTTTACCTCCTGTGTAGTTAGTTATCTCTTACTCCAGTCACTTTGACATCTAAAACTAGCTAGCACGTAGAGGATCAGCATTTGTAGCAGTTCGCCAAGTTGCAGTACCCAGAGAGGGACACAGAATTGGTCCAGGGATGCCGACACATGCACTGGCTTCTGTCACAGATGAGGAGCCTGGGACTTAAGGAACTGCCCACCTTTGCAGTGCACAGTCAGCCTCCTGACCTCCGCTCAGGCAGGAAGGGGACATCATTTCTGTCATGCTGAACAGAACTCAAGACTGCCCTTTAACAAGAGGCAGCCTGTGTCTGCCTTCCAAGGCTGTCAGCTACACAGGCATCTCTGAGCAGACACACTCGATTTTACTGAGTTTTCAAAGGCAAGCTTAGGTGGGTTCTATCCTCATCCCATTCCTCTTCGGTTTCCTCTGTAGAGGTTTGCAAACAGGCTTCTCCCTCTGTAGTGTCCATTATTGTTACTCGTACTTAGGCTTTTATATGTTAGGTGAAATATTCTTAGAGCAAATAAAACTGATCCAGGCATGAGCTCAAAGCTCTGTGCATTTCAAAGAAGAGTGTGGAAGAGAACGAAAGTTTACTGGGGAGTTGAAGGTGACTGGAAGTGAACTGTTTTGGTTTGAATCCAGCTTTGCACAGCTTCCCTTTAACTCTCTGCTTGCTTCCCCCTGACTCTCAGAAGGGATTGGGCTGGTTTGTGGGATCCACTGAACTTGTTTACAACTTTCACATGGTCTTATGTGTTGTGTTTTAAGGTACAGAAAAATCAGCAATGATGTCGTACTTTTGCAAATACCAGATTCAGGAGCGGCAGCCAAAAGTGGCAGTGAGCACACTGAGAGATCTGCAGTGCCCAGTGCTTCAGAGCAGCGAGCTTGGTGGGGAGCCGGAGGTGTCCTGCAGCTCCGCAGAGCTCTTTGACTGGCTTGGCGCTGTCTGCTGTGACGTAGACC
The DNA here is from genome assembly GCA_004026965.1 of Petromus typicus. NCBI lineage: Eukaryota > Metazoa > Chordata > Mammalia > Rodentia > Petromuridae > Petromus > Petromus typicus. The sequence goes on from PVIR01000445.1 coordinate 44,634, forward strand.
TGTGGGTATTTGGGTCTTTGGATTATGTAGGGCTCTGGCTTACTGCATATTTTCAGCAGGACTTTAAAACTTCAGATGGAAGTATGTCATGGATATAAGTATCTTTTCTTTTTCCTCTAACAGAAATAATGAGCCTAATAATTTCATATCAACCTATTGCTGTCCCCAGCCAAGCACAGTGGTGGAAAAAGCTTGTTTGTGTACAATCACTGGTTTCGTACTTCCAGAGAAGATCTTTATTCTGCTGGGACAGCTCTGGTGAGAACCTTTTTGTCTTTTATACAGGGCTGCTTGGTGCCACAGTGCCGAGTTCCCTGTGGCATGCCTCTTGTGTACATTTCCCCTTTTTTTCCTTGCTTGCGCTCAAAGTACAATAAGTTGTCAGAACCGCTGTAATTACCCTTGCTGGTAGGAAAGTACTGTTGCCAAGTACTTGTCTCTATGAGAAGATAAAACAGAGTTTCTTGAACACAAACTGCTCATTTTCCTGGTTCTACTCCCCTGGTCCACATGGAGTGTAGAATTGTAATATCACTCAAAAACAGGAATATTCTGTGGGAAAAAATAGGATCTCTTATAGGTCTTGTGAAATCTTTAATTCTGAAATGGAGTGGAAAAGAGTGGATCATCTCTGAATCCAAGTCATATCTAAGCTATGTTCCAGCAGTTCTGTGAGTCAGCATTAATAACATACCAGTACCATATAGTGCAGGTCTTTCATTTGAGGAGGTGCTTTATGCTTATGCCTCAAATGGTACCTTGTATCTGATAAGTGAACATTCAGGCCCCCCACTGAACAGACGCTTGGGCCATAACCCTGTTTACTAAGCATGCCACCTCTGTCTTTTTTTGAAGTGTCTATGATTTAACTCTGCAGGGTTTCCTTTGTTAAACCTAACATCCTTTTTCACATTTATTAATTTAGCACTTTGATTTTATTAATTAAAAAGACCAGCTTTAAAAATTCTGATGGGACCACTCTGCATTGTTTCAGTGAAGAGAGACTGAGAATAGCACTGTTGATGGCAGGAAAACTATTTTTATGTGGTGGGAAAAGCTTGTTTGAGTATAATTCACAAACAAGTTGTAAAGTTGTATTCAGATCTAATACTCCATGGAGCATTTCTGGTTTTAGTTCTTTTAATCATAAATGGCCTTCCTCAGTAAGAATGGACACCACTAATGTTTGTTTGTGTGCCATGTATTAGTGAATCTTTGTGGAATTTAGATAGAACATCAGGACTTCGCATCTCCTAATTTTTATAAATTAAAGCCAAAGTTTAAGCTTCATTACTACATGACAGATACCACTTACGTTGAATAATTTTTTTTAAAATATGAACTTTCCTCACTCCTTGTTTGTTAAGAATTGTTTTTCTTTTCCAGCCACTACTTTGATGAGCCGAAGTTAGTTCCGTGGGTTACACTGACAGTGCAGGGCTTCGCAGACAGCCCCATTTCTTGGAGAGAAAATGAACATGGATTTTGGAAAGGTGGAGAACACTTATACAACTTTGTGATTTTTAATAACCTGAATTATTGGCTTCAAATGGCTGTTGGAGCAAATGATGACTGTCCACCATAAAAAAAATTTTAAATCATATTCGTTTATGCTTATGCCTCTTTTCATATTTTTTTAAGATTGTAAAAATTGATTTTATTGGTACATTATATATACCACCAGCATTTGTTGTGAGTTAATTTCAAGGTAGCAACCATTCTCTGTGGAGTGAGATGGAATCTGTGTTGTTTTCATCTGCATCTCTTGAATGAGCAGCGACGTTGAGCATTTCTTCACATGGTTCTTAGCTGCTTTTACTTCTTCCTCTGAAAAGTGTAATAAAGTAGAATTCAAAGATAGTTGTCTCTGAAAATGTTAAAATATTCCTCTGTATGGTTATGCATATAACAAGGTTCCTTCCTCCTTGCAGCCTCACCAGCATTTGTTGTGGGTTAATTTCAAGGTAGCAACCATTCTTTGTGGAGTGAGATGGAATCTCAGTGTTGTTTTCATGTGCCTCTCTGGAATGAGAGATTGGCCCTTGATGAATATTTTTTCATTTGTTTCTCCACTGCTTTTACTTCATCTGAAAAATGCCTGTTTATTTCAGATGATCATTTTTCTATTAGGTCTTTAAATTTGAGGGTATTCCTTTAATCCTTTTATTTCTTTCTCTTGTCTAATTGCTGTGGCTAATGCTTCTAGCACTATATTGAACAGGAATGGGGCTGGTGGACATCCTTGTCTTGTTCATGATCTTAGTGTGAAGGATTTTAGTTTTTGACCACTGAATATAATGCTGGTTATTGGTTTCTCAGATAACTTATTAGATTGAGATTATGTCCATCTATTCCAATTTTCTGTAGGGTTTTGATCATGAATGGGTGTTAGATTTTGTTGAGCACCTTTTCTGCATCTACTTATTCCATTTATTGATTTAATGTATCTTGAACCATCCTTGTATCCCTGGAATGAATCCAACTTGGTCAGGGTGTATGATCTTTTTGATGATTCTCTGTATTCTCTTTGCCAGTATCTCATTGAGGATTTTTGCACCTATGTTCACTAGGGAGGTTGGCCTGTACTTCTCTTTTGGTTGGGTCTTTCTCTGCTTTCGGAATCAAGGTGATGGTTGTTTCCAGGAATGAATTTGGAAGTACTGCTTTCCCTTCAGTTTAATTAAAGAGCTTGAGACATAGTGGCAGTAACTATTTTCTAAAAGTTTTATAGAATTCAGCAGTAAAACTATCAAGACCAGGACTTTTCTTTGTTGGTAGGTTTTTAGTTACATTTTCAATTTCGCAGATAGGTATTACGGTGTTTAGCATTTTTATATCTTCTTCATTCAACTTTGGAAGTCCATGTGTGCCTAGGAATCTACTCATTTGTGTTTTCCATCTTACTGGAGTACAGGTTCTCAAAGAAGGTGTTTATTGTCCTCAGGCCTTCTGCTGGGTCTGTGATTTCTCCCTCTTATTACCGAGTGCATGGATTTGAGATTTTTCCTTCCTTTGTTTGATATGGTTGGTGTAGCTCTGCAGATTCATCAGCCCCTCCCCCACGGAGAGTTCTGGCTCAGGTAGAGAGGGCTCCGTTGGTTAAAGTTTTTTTCACTCTTTGATTCTTGCCTTAGATCTTTTTTGTGGTGTTGGGACCCACTTCCTTCTTTTCCTTCTCTTTTTCCCTGAGCTGCTATATTCTGGCTTAGGAACAACAAACTGCAGAGAGCCTAATTGCAGGCTGTTAGTACTCCTCCATTTTCCCAGTAGTCTGTTTTCAGATTTTTAAATTGTAAGTGTTATGGACCACGCAGGCTTCGGTAATGATGACCCTTCTCAGAGCAGCCTTCACTGGCATTCTCCTCTGAAAGGCAGCCTGTCTCGGGGCGGTGGAGCTGGTCATCCAGGATTTGTGCACAGTTGACTCCCCTCCCATCACTGTAAACACAGGTGTGGCCTAACCATAAAATGAAAAGAATTTTGGCTAGTGAGGCCCCACTGTAAACAACATTTCCAGAGGAAAGTGAACCACTTTTTTTAAATTTTTCAATTGACTTGCAGAGTAAGCCCTCAAAGGCAGTGTTTTCTTTTGTTTCAAGGCTGGGAAATCAAACCCACTGGCTTCCTTGTGCCAGACAAACTCTTCACTGATAAGCCATATTCCTAGCCCTCAAACCACCTTTTTTTCATGAAGTAAACTCGAAGTATTGGGACACCAGTACCACTTCTCAGTCATTTATCTAATGGCAAATTGCACTTATCTCTGCATCGCCTGGGTAGGAGACAGAGCAGCTGAACAGCAGACAGGCAAGGGTCTGTGGAAGGTGGAGAGCCACTAAACTCACAAAGTCAGACCTCAAGTAGTTAAGACCCAGAGGAGCAGTGAGCTGGGAATACAGCTGTCTGCTGCCCTCTCGCCCTTCTCTCCTGGTTCCTGAACAGCAAGGAAGTTTCCTATCCTGGGGAGGAGCATCTCCTTTGGAGAATATATGTGTATTTGCATACATACTTATACATATATACACATGCACTTAAAGTCACAAGCAGCCTTAAGGCAGGTTGTGTGGACAACTGGGAGACTTGAGTACCAAGTTGAAAACGCAAAGTGGTAGCAGGGATTAGTGCTCTCCAGATGACACAAGCAAGTCTGTATCTTTGGAGCAACTGAAAGATAGTTTAAAGGGATATATGTTCATAGTCCGAAATCACAAAAATAGGCAGCAGAAAAAATGAACAGACACTGTTTTTAAAAGACACAGTTATCACATACAATATAAATTATTTTAAAATAAGGACTAAAGAGCATGATTATAAAAATAACTTGAGGAAAGTGCCAAAATGAAGGTTGGAAATGGAAAATTAATTAAATTGAAAGTTCAACTGATTGGTTTAACAGCTGAGTAAAACACCACTGTAAACAAAATCAGATTCAAAAAAAAACTTTTAGACTTGCAAAGCTAAACGATGGTCCCACAGGCCTGTACCACAGGAAAAGGAGGGCTGTCCTTGAGGCAGGAGGGAGGGACAGCAAGGAATGAAGAGCACCGAAATAGTTATAAAGCGGGTAAGTGCGTGAGTTAACTTTTTAAAAACTTCAAATAATAATGCAGTATCAGAAAAAAATACATGACAGAGCAAAGCAGCTGACCCTAATGACTTTTAAAGATAAGGAGAGAAGAAGCATACTCTTGTGCGATTCTTTTTTTTTTTTTTTTAAGGTTTTTTGAGACAGGGTGTTGCTTTGTAGTTCAGGCTGGCCCTGAGCTCAGCCTCCAACTCACATCACAGCAATCCTCCTGCCTCTGCCTCCCGAGTGCTGGGAGCCACCACGTGAGCCACCACGCCTGGCACTGTGGTATGTGATACTGATTGCTGCTGGGGTGAGTCTCCACACCCAGTATTGTATGTGGTTAACAGGGGATTGAACCCGGGTCCTTGCGCTTGCAAGACAGGCGCTGGAACCACTGAGCTAAATCCCCGGCCCATATCTTTTTCTGTCTTCTTGCTATCCATCAAGTGTTTTCTATTTCATTTTCTTTTTACAAAAGAGCTAAGATTTCTTGGTTTGTCATGTTAGTGGCTGCTTTAGGGTCTGTGCTACACATCTTTACCTTTCCCCACACTACATTCAAATTATAAGAATCGCACAAGAGGGGCCGGGATTTAGCCCAGTGGTTCCGGCGCCTGTCTTGCAAGTGCAAGGGCCCGGGTTCAATCCCCAGCAACCACATAACAATACTGGGTGTGGAGACTCAAGCCTAACAGCAACCAGTACCACATACCACAGTGCCGGGCGTGGTGGCTCACGCCTGTAATCCCAGCACTCGGGAGGCAGAGGCAGGAAGATTGCTGTGATGAGAGTTGGAGGCTAAGCTCAGGGCCAGCCTGAACCACAAAGCGAGACCCTGTCTCAAAAAAAAAAAGACAGAAAAAGATATGAGACAATAAATTGATGGAATGAGTAGAAAACAAATAGCAAGATGAGAGACCCAACCTCATTACATTAAATGTAAATAGTCTACCCCAGTTAAAGGGCAGAAAATGCCAACTTGGATTGAGAATAAAAAGATGAATATATTTTGCCCAGAAGAAGTGTGCTTTAATATAAAGGTACAAGCAGGTTAAAAGACAGGAAGAGATACACCATAGAGATATACCATACTAACACTCAGTTGAAACAGCTGAGACACTTGGGTTGGTGTAAACAACCTTTTCAGTTACAATCCAGAACTCTTGTGTTCTTGTTGTTCAAGCCGCTCTCCCTTTGCCCACTGAAGTTCTTTCATTTGGCTCCCGTGCCCCCTTGTCACACTGCGGCAGTGTTGAATGTGAGTGTGCATGTGTGCGCGTGGTGAACACTTCTTCCTGGCATCACAACATACGGTGATCATTTTCACCTCCCTGCCACCCCCACTGCCTCCCCAATCCCTGTCTTGTCATTTCTACTTTGATATGTGCTTTTTTGTATTATAAATGTTTTTGGATTCCACATATGACAGAAAACATGCAGTGTTTGACACGTGAGTCTGGATCGTTTCACTGAACACGATGGTCCTCCGGTCCGTCCGTTTCTATCACGTTTTCTTCACCCGTTCAGGTTCGTGAGCTCAGCTGCTGCCCGCGGCGCACAGCGGACGTGAGAGTGCGGCCTCTCCAGGGCCGCAGCGGCTGCCCATCAGTTTCACAGTGTGTCCCAGTATTCAAAGGAGTCACCTGTCAAAGACTTCGCTTTGTGGTGCCAGAGCAGTCGCCCACATCTGTATTTACTGCACTTCCTGCCCACGTCGTGTGCTGTTGTGCTTCCTCTGACCTCGTGGGCATGCTTGTCCAGGCCTGCAGCTGAATCACACACGCCATGCACCACCCAGCCTCGGAGTGCAGGCGCCAGACCATCCAGCCATGATGAAATCGCCCAATGATGAGGTGTGACTGGGCGTCCCTGGCCGGGGAGACGGGACACAGAAAACTGACAGAGCCTCCATCTGCTCTGCAGGATGTAGCCTTTGGTGTGCTGTGGCCACAGCCTGGGCAAGAAGCGAACATTTGCATTTCAGTGTATTTTTCCTGTGACCATAAATGTGCATACTCACCGGGTATAATGAGTTTAATTTAGGAGGTGTCACTGAAGTTTGGAAATATGATTTATTGCTATTAATTCTCTTGAATAATCTCAATTGAAGTAAGTTTTTTTAAAGGTGTGACTGCTAGTTGATACTGTTACACTCTTCAGTTTTAAATTAAAAGCCCGATACAACGGTTATAAAAGACTGAATTGAGGCATTTATATAAACAGGCAACTGAAGTTGAAGGACTTCAGGAAGAAGTCAAGGTGTTTCTGAAGAACATCACCAGGGCAATTGCTTTAGGTTTGGAAATCTGCACGAGAAGCTCTCCCTTGAGGAGGGTTCAGATTGCTCTTGGGTTCTCTCTCCAGAACCTGCCAGGATGTATGGACCCCACGGACTACGGCAGGCCTCTTCTGCAGAATCCGGAGTAGGGGACAAGCCTCTCCTCTGAGCGTGGTCACTGGGCGTCACTGTCACGCAGAGTTCCAGTTTCGCCAGATAGCAGGAAGCCAGCGGAGTCACTGTTGGAGAGGACTGGAGCCAGTCTCTCACGATCAGGGAGACACTGTACTGTCTTCCTGTTCCCAAGGCTGCGGCTCTCCCTCGCACTGGCGCACTGCCTCTCTTTCATCATGAAGCTCCCTCGCCAGTCACTAGAGTCTGTTGTAATGTTTATTGAGCATCTGGTTTCAGCTTGGCAGTTAGTGGGGTTGTGAGGACAGGAGTTGATGACCGGGGCTCATTAGTTGCGTCTGGAGGATGATGCAGTGTGGTTATGGCTGAGGAGGCGAATGAATGTGCTGGAAGGGATAGAGTCTCAGCTCTCTATCCCTGGGGGAGAAACAGCACCTGGGAACTTTCTGGTCTTGGAGCTGGTCCCCCGCCGCCCCCTCAGCCCTGGCCCCATAGACCACTATGGGAAGACGATGCCCAGCAGGTCACCAACTCTTTGGCTAGAGCTTCTGAGCTGCCATCTTCCTCTAATGGTGAATGGAAACTTCTTCTCAGGAGAAAACTCTACCATCTAGAAACAGCTCTTCTTAATTAATAATCTGTGCCCCATGAAGGAATATTAAGTGTGCACGCATTCCCTCTATACAATCTCTGTCCTTGGTTTAGGGCAGGGAGACTGCTGGGAAGGACTCCGTCACTTGAACGCCAGTGCTGATGGATGCAAGGACAGGAAATCTGCACATCGCTTTATTGGCACTGAGAGCACTTTCTGAGGAGAAATCCGGCAGACAAAAACCAAAAAAGTACATTGCTGTAGACATTCTGTTTCCCATGGGCTCTTTCATTTGCGAAGAGCCCCCATCTGGCTCTCATTTGAGATAGCAGTTGGCAGCAGCTCTGGAAAGCTCCTGGGCCACACTTCCCGCGGTCACCTGCGTGAGAGGCCTGGGTAAGACTCAAGCCTGAGAACGCCGGGCGGTCCGAACTTGGCTGTTTGTCTCAGGCTCCCTGCAGGCCTCTGTCTTCGTTCCTGTGGGAAACTTTGGAACACAGGATGCCTTCAGAACTCTGAAGACTTCTCTCTTTTCCTCAGCTGGTGAACTTGGCTCCTGTTCCATTCTGAATCCTTGTTAAAGTTCTTAGAATAAAAGTACAGTCAATATATTTGATTTTATAGTAGTAAGGGACATCTCTGAGCATCTGTGTTTTGTCTACACGTTCTGTCGGTTAGCCCCTCAAGCAGATGTGCCTCACATGTGACAGACAGGCTGGAGAGATGAGGTATCTTCCCCAGGCCGCTGGCTAAGGAAGTGTCAAACCCAAAGTACTGATTAGGCTTGATTCTGTAGCTGCAGATTTTGTTTTGTTTGCAGTGATGGAAATCAAACCCCGGGTCTCGCCTGTGCAAGGCAAGTATTCTACCACTGAGTCACACCTCGGCCGCTGTAGCTGAAGAATTAAAATAGTAAAGACTTTTATTCATCCCCTAAATGAGAAAATGAAATTATTTCAGTTATGTACTCATGGGAAGCAAATGCCCCAAATTTAGTGGTTTAACAACAGATTGTTATTTCTTGTGATGCTGCCAGTTGAGCAGGAGACGGTTCTCTTTGGCAAGACGACAGGTTGGCGAGAAGATGCAACATGGCCTCACCCCAGTGAGTGAGTCTGAGAGAGTGGCTGGGTTGGTGGCTGTCTGGGCAGATGGCCAGACCGTCACTGCTCCTTCTTAGGATCCTTGCTGTGGCTGCTTATGCTTCCTCACGGCATAGTGACTGGACTCCAGAACATTCCAGAAAGACAATCCCATTGTGAAAGTGCTTAATAGACTTGTAAATGGCCACGTTTTCAGCTGGAAGGTGTTTTTCACTGGGGCTGCCAAAATAACAGTCTACCTTGATAATGTGTCATATTTTGTATGACTGGGAAGTGCATTTTCCCCTCCTCCTAAGCTAAAAGCAAAACTCATCTGTATGTGAAAGCCAGGCCCTCATTTTAGCCATGCTCGCTGAGTGTGACTCCCCCTCATCATGACCCCACCTCATCGTGACTCCACCTCAGCCAAAAGCAGCACTGCCTCTTCAGTCTACATGCTTCAACCAATGCGTGACCGTCCCCACTTATATGTTTACACCCTCTACCATTTGCTCTAAAAGTGACTGTATTTTGCATTAAAGGCAGAACAGTTCTCAAAATGCTCCCTGGAGTCTGTGTGGTGACTCTGCATGCTCACCCTCCCTGTCCGGGTTTCCGAACTTGATCCTCAGCCGCATACCACTCCGATGATGAAGATGACAACACTCATCAATTAGAATTTCAAATTGAGCTTAGGGATCATCATGTGTAAGTTTTTTTTTTTTTTAAGGTTTTTTTTGAGACAGGGTCTCACTTTGTGGTTCAGGCTGGCCCTGAGCTCAGCCTCCAACTCACATCACAGCAATCCTCCTGCCTCTGCCTCCTGAGTGCTGGGATTACAGGCGTGAGCCACCACGCCCAGCACTGTGGTATGTGGGTACTGGTTGCTGCTGGGGTGAGTCTCCACACCCAGTATGGTATGTGCTTACCGGGGATTGAACCCGGGTCCTTGCACTTGCAAGACAGGTGCCAGAAACACTGAGCTAAATCCCTGGCCCCATCATGTGTAAGTTTTAAAACTTGGGCAATATTCCAGATGCTGTACTAGTCAATAGTTGGCTAGTTCACTTATAAATTTAGTGTCCCTTGTTTTCAGTCTAGTGAGAGATATGGAGGAGCAGTAGATGCCTACTGTCCACTGAAGCAGCTGAGGACAGGAGTCATCTAGAGGGAGTCAGCCCTCTTCGAGCCTTCCCGAATCCCTGCTGGGTTAGAGGGGAGCGCTCATCTGGGGCTCTGGGCACTGTACACCGGTAGCAGTTTCCACCCAAAATGGAGATGAGCAGTTCACAGGCTGCTATATGGCTCGTGTCTGAATGTCTCTCAAGCCTCATGTGGTCATAGAAGGGGCTTTTTCAAAGGTGCCTGGATCTAGAGTGTGGGATGCTGGGATTAGGGGTGTGGTTACAAAATCAGCCCACCGATTAGTTAGGCACTGCCCTGGACTGGGTAACCTAGATAAAATATAAAAGGGGCAGAAAGAAGCAGCTATTGTCGCCTGAGTTTTCTGTCTTCTGCCTGCCATGAGCTGTTTCTCCTCTGTGATGCCCCTCTGCCGCGCCACCCTACTTTGGACCAAAACCTTTTAACCAAAACCTTTACAAACTGTGGCCTAAATAAACCTTTCCTTCTGAAATCTGGGTGTTGGATATGTTGTCTAAAGAGTGAGGAAAAGTAACTAGAGCAGGCAGCATCCTTCCCCTCTCCACAGTCTGACTTCCTCAATTTAAAAATTGACATAAAATACTCTATATAATAACGCTTACCATTTTTTTCTTGTACAGTTCAGTGGTATTAGGTATAATCGTACATACAGTCGCTGTTTGTTTACAGCGACTATCACTATCCTGTTCCAGAATTTATTCAATACCCCAGACAAAAAGTCTGTTAAACTATCTACTCATTTCCCCTCGACCCCACCCAGTGGAAATCTCTGTTCTACTTTGTGCGTCCATTACTGGTTGTTTAAGTGGAATTCTCTACTCTTTGGCTTGTCTGGCTGGCTTTTTTCACTGAACAAACAGTGTCTTCAAGGCTCATCCATGTGCCAGAATTTCCTTCCTTTTTCGAGAGAGACATACTTTCCACTGCATGGAGATTTAGTTTGTGAATCTTGGTAACTCCCAGGTTTTGGAAAGCACACAATGCTTCGTTAGGAACCAATGAAAAGAATACATACTTGAGCTAGGAAAGGTCATTTGTGTGGCTTACACCTCTTAACAACGGTCCTCTAGATTCATCCATGTCACAAATGACAATATTTCTTTTTAATTGCTGAACTGAAAAGCATGATTCTGTTATGAGATACATGTAGCAGGTCTGCAGCCCCCATGGTACTTTGCACTAAACCACGGGCCTTTGAACAGAGCTGTAACCCAGCCCTCACCCAAGCTGTCCTCAGATTTACAATCCTCCTGCTCAGCTTTCCAGAGCGCTAGGATTACAGGCACGAGCACCACACCCGGCCCACATGTCCTTTGTCTGTCCCTCCCGTCAAGAGCATGCCATACCTTTATGGTTGTGCACAAGTGCTGCAGTGAGCACGGGAGTGCAGACATCTCTTCAGCAGGCTGACTTCATTTCCTTTGGATAAATACACCCAGAAGTAGGACTGATGGCCTGCATAGCAGTTCTACTTCTAGTCTGAAGAATCACCATGCAGTTTTCCACAATGTACCTCTTACATTCACATCCACAATGTTAGTGGATGTTAGTACATCCACAGTGTACTAACTTACATTCCCACTAACAGTGTGCAAGGCCTCCCTTTTCTCCACATCCTCACCAACACTTATTATCTTTCTCCTTTTTTAAACCATAGCCATTTTTATAGGTGTGCAGTGATATCTCTTTGTGGTTTTAATTTACATTTCCTTGATGATGAGTGATGTTGAGCATTTTCTCATGTATCTGTTGTCCACTTTTTTTTTTTTTGACACAGGGTCTCACTTTTGTAGTTCAGGCTGGCCCTGAGCTCAGCCTTGAACTCACTCACAGCAGTCCTCCTGCCTCTGCCTCCCAAGTGGTGGGATTACAGGTATGAGCCACCATACCTGGCATTGTGGTATGTGGTTTCTGATTGTTGGTGTGAGTCACCACGCCTGGCATTGTTGTATGTGGTTACTGGGGATCGAACCCTGGGCCCTTGCTCTTGCAAGACAGGTGCTGGAACTACTGAGCTAAATCCCCAGCCTGTGAACAGTCTTTTTAACATGCTCTTGAATTTAGTTTGTTGGTATTTTGTTGAGGACTTTTGCATTTATGTTTATAAGGGATACTGGCTTTAATTTTCTTATATTTCTTTGGTGTTAGGATAATACTGTTCTCATACAATTTTTTTCCCCTAAATCAGGGCTTCAGTGATGATATCATGGATTATATGGCTGATGTCACTACCCGCCCCCTAAGTACTTAGGAATTTCATGTCTAGCAGATAGTTCAAAGGAAACTGTCTACAGTTAGTGCACAAAGGAATCATCTTCCACACAGCATATTCGCTTTCAGTCAAAGGCCAGGATATGACTTCAAAACCTTGGCCCAGACCTGATGAGCTGTGGTTTTCTGGAAGGATTAACTGGACTGAGACAGAACAGTGACCGCCCTGATGCTCGATGCCCGGCCTGGCCCTCAGCCCTTTTAGGGAGAGGCCCTGAATTCTCCTGATGTAGGAGGGTCTGGCTGTGGGGTGCTGAGGGTCTTCTCAGACTTTCCTGAAAGTTTGTGTGGATCCACATGTGATGTTTAAGGATCGAATTCCAGTAAGGAGGTGAGAATTCCCACAGCTGGTGGCGCGTGGTGTCCTACGTACTGCAGTGCTCACTCTTTCCCTCCCTCAGGAGGACCCCAAGCCGCCTGCAGCTTCCTTGACCCTGGGCCTGGCCCCGGAGTGTGAGTCAGCATGTGATGTGGGTTTGGCTGTGCCTGATGGACGCCTTGCAGTGCACACAGTGGGGCTGACGTGCATGCGCACTGTGCTACCAACATGGTGGCATAAGGGAGGGGATGTGGAGGAGTGTGTGCCTGCCAATAAACAGTGCAGAGAACGTGTGGCCAAGGACGAATCTAGTCCTGCAGTCTGCACAGGGTGGGAAGATGGAAGGAGAAAACAGACGCCGGGACAAAGTGTGTCCACGTGAAAGTGAGCAGAGGGGCTGGGGACCCGGACTCCACTGCCTGATCCTGAGCACCCTGAAGGAAAATGTCCCCAGGGCTTCTCCAGGAGGTACCGGGGACTGTTGGCCATGGGAATCCTTACAGTCCCACAGGGCGGGGTTTCTGAATTCCGGCCCATCTTGCAAGGGTTCTCTGAGCAGCACTGCCTGCTCCTGGGAGCACTGACCAGCCAGGGATGGGACCTGGCTCCAGGCCACGCCTCGGAAGTAAAGTGGAGGGAGTCAGGGGAATCCTTCAGAATGCCCGGACAAATCTCAGGTAAATGTGCGCCATGGTGATACTGATCTATCTCACAAAGTGATGCTTTTCAAAAGAAAGTGCCATGTCTATTCTCATCAAAATGTACATTTCACAGCACTTTAGGATGTTTCTGAACAGCCCTACTTTCATTTATCCCAAGAAGTTTAAAAAGAGACTGAACTAAATAAATATGCCTTACTCTTTCTTTTTGAAGGGTAGCAGACTTCAGTCACTGCTTGGGGACCTAAGACCTGGGGACTAAGTAATACACAACCGCTCAAGCCCCAGAGTTGGTTTTCTAACTGCACTTTTGGCCCAAAGGGGTTGCTGTGGCAACCTTTGTAAGGGCTGACAGTGACCTCAGAACTTCCAAATGTGTCCACTGTCTGGCCCAAATTCAAGAAAAAAAAAATACACTTTTTAAGGAGCCCAAATTTTATATAAAAACAAGTCCTTGGGTAGGCTGGAAAGAGCCTGCCAACAAGGGAAACATCCATTTAAATATTTGGTTTGTATCCAAATTCATTCCATCAAAGACCTGGCACCCACAACAGTCTGCAGGCCCATTAGAGAAACAACACAGACATTTCTGGTGTGTCTGAAAAGTGGTCTCAGCTCCCCGGGCCACTGGAGCCCAGTGCAGTGACTGGGTTCTGACTGTCAGTCATCGATCTCCCCAGCCCAGGAAAACACCAACAAGTTTAGCCGGAAGTGGGCCTGTGCCGAGGCTGCTTTATGCTGGTTCTGAGGCTTGAGTTTGTTTCCTCCGTCACAGCCAAATGGGGCCCACGGCCAGGGCCTGGGCCCCTGCAGAGCCAGGGCTCAGCTGCTGGCTCACTATTCCCCTAACTCTCCCCTTGCCACCCTGTCCCTGCTCTTTGTTTCCACTGCTCTCTTTGGATTTTCTGGTACTCCTGCCAAAACCCAAAGCAGCCAGTGAATAACCAGCTGCAGTTTGCAAAACCATTCCATTTTGCAAGTGCTATTTTCATTCAGAATTTTCTGGAATCACAACCCTTCACCACTCCCACCCTCCAGTGTCCTTCAAGGCATTTGGACCACTAGGCAAGTACGTGGGAATGGCTTGGGGCTTTTACATGGAAGGAGACCAAGACACAAGGGGACCAGCAGGCCGGCAAGAGGGAACATTTCCAACTTCTTCAGGGGAAGGGCTGGGCTCTGCCATGAAGCCGTCTGCCTCAGACACCGATAGCATTTCTGGGAGGGAGAAACAGCAACACATGCAAAGCAGCAATGCAAAGAGATCTTCCTCCCTCCTATGGTAGGTGCCCAGTAAATATGAACTGAACGGAAGTGTGAGCTGAAAAGACTGCTGTGCTGATGTACAGACAGCTTAACTCTTACTTTCATGCTTTGGAAAGGTCAAGTTATTTGTGCTTTGTAGACTACTCCTCCTGATGGTTTTTAAAACAGCACCGTGCTGGTCAAGAACATTACATTTTGTCTTCAATTCAAATACAAATATCAAGGAGGAAAATCAACTTCGTGGAAAATCTTCTTAAAATAATTTGTTTACTTAAATTATGGTAAACCATATAACACTGGACTTATAATTTAAACAGTTTTAGTGCATAATTCAGTGTTACTCAGCACAGGTCACGGGCTAGGGGTGTATGTAGCTCAGTGTTAGAGTGTTTATCAAGCATTGGTAAGGATTCAATTTCTGTCATCTCTAGACATTAATCCTAGAGTTGAGAGAACTAGATGTTAGTTTCTTCAAGAAATCCTTCCCATTTCTTTTCCCAACCAGCCTGAACCACACCCCGTTTTCCCACCTCAGTTCCACCCACACGCTTGCGGGTTTTGCACCTACCTGAGCCTCACACAGGCTTGCTAACTTGGCCACCAACTGTTCCTTGTCGTCTTTAGCCCGACCAGGCCAAACAGAATAGACAGTCCTCTTGTGCCACTGTGATTTTCTTCCGTGTGCTCTGCTTCCCAAGGTGTTGGTTCCACTTCTGCAAACTGCTCACCTGACACTCATTACTGTTTCTGCTCTAACTCATCAAACACCAAGTGTTGCTGATTTTACTTGAGAGGTGTATTTAAAAATCCCCTGTGGTTCTGTTACTGGATGGAGCGTGCTATCTTCCACGGCTTCTTCTCATGTCCTTGGTCTCTAACAAAGAATTGGGTAAGACATAGAAAGGGCAGCAAAAGTGCACACTGACGGAAGACAGACAAGAAGCATGCTCTGCAGACAGAGGGCTGGTGAAAAGGCTTACAGTGGGCTCACAGCATAAGGGAAAAGGATATTTTTTGGATCAAAAAGTCCCAGCTTATCTGTCCTATCTGCAAATAAGGCACTGGGAAAGCCATCCCATAACTCACTTACCAGCATCCTGCCAGGTATAGGGGGAGCCCTGAACATAGCTGATGAGCTAGAAGTCCATCCTGTAGGTGACAGGGCAACAGGAGAGGGACACTCCCAATACGTTGATGCTGCCATCATCACACAAAAGAACCAGTCGGAAAAGTGCCGACAGCGAGGCTCTGGAGCTTCAGATTTTAGGCACTCTGGGAAGGGCCCTTTGAGAAGTTGGGTTGTTGCTTAAGGCAGGAATAAAAAGTAGTTCATTGACGACTTAAATTAAAACACTATAGCCACGCATTTGGAAAATGTTTCTCATAGTCATATCCAGATCATGTGGACCACATTGATGTCAGCATGGCAAGAGTGCAGCATGAGGTGACATAGACGATGTTGTTGCCCACGGCGGCAATTGTGTCTTTCTGCTCCAGTGGGTTCCCATCTCTGAAGAGAAGTGGGGGGCTGTGTGGCCAGCTCTGCGCCCTTCTGTGACCTCCATGGAGCCATTCCCAAGCCCACATCACCGTCATCCTCCACCGCTGTGCCGAGGGCTACTGAGGCCCCGTCCTTCTCATAGCAGCACACCTAATTTAGTCATGCCTACCCTGTTCCCTCCTGTGCCACCTTCTTGGAACTGGGGTGTCTTCTCAAGATGAAGGCAAGACAGGCAGAATGCTGGTGTGCAGGCAGATTCTCAAGGCCAAGCAGCTGAGAAACACAGCATCCTGTTTCTTGATTTCCCAGAACTCTCCTGTGTACACTCATTAATAACTTGTCAGCACCACCCGTCTGAGGTTCCCTGTAGAATTTCAAAGCACTTTTGTTTTTGCCTCCACTGGGACCTGAAGTGTGATAGAGGACCAGGCCGATCTGTAAGTCACTTCTGCTTCTGGTTTGTTTCCCAAAGCCACGTTCTTGCACTGAGTGTGAGCACCTGCTCCATGGTGATGTGGTTGCTCACCTGGGTAGCAGGATCAGGGCAGCGGAAGGAGAAACAAGGGCAGCCGAACCTGGGCCTCCCAGGAGCCTCCCACTGCCTGCCCCGCCCCACGGAGTCCTAGCTCCCGGGGCCGCAGGACAGGCGCCCTCCCCGAGGCCAGGCCAGACAGGGCACTGCTGGCACTGTCAGGGTGTGATCTTGTTGGGCTCCTGTGGGGCAGGGATCTTGCTTTTATTTTTTTCTAAGCTCTCCAGGTGATTCTAATGCACAACCCAGGCTGACAACACCTGCCCATGCTGAGCAGCCAGCTCATCTTGATATGACTTCATCACGGAGGGGACTTGCTTCCCGGGAGTGGGCCATGTGATGTCGGAGACCCCAGGCCCGAGTCGCTGCTGGCCTCTTCCCTCCTATGAGGTGGGGCTCTTCCCGGCGGCCGACTGCTCAGGCCCTCCCAAGTGTGCTGGTCACAAACCAGGGTAACAGAGCCACCGTCTTAGAAGTTTTAGAAGGTGCTAGGATAGGGGCGATGTGGTCAGTCTAGAGCCTCAGGGAGCTGGGCCTGGGGGGCAGATGATCTGAGCTTCCTGGGACAAGGACAGACCCTGCTGAGAGCTAGGGGCCATTTAGTAGGTGCCAATTTTGTGACATAAACCTTTCTTTGGAAAATAGCTGGTGAAGTCACATTAGCTAGCATGCACCTAAGGACAGTAGGGCAGCACTGTACTATTGCAGGGTGGCTGTGAACTGCCACAGGGAGGTAGCTTACAGTGGGCTGGGGTCTCCACATGGCTGCACAAGAGCTGGCCATGGAGGGTGGCCTGCCCCAGGGCACCCCTCACTTGCTCCTGCCCAGTGAGGGGAGCCCCAGAGCCCAGTGCCACCCTAGCAGCGGCCCCAGAGGCCTCCAAGCTCCCAGTTCTTCCCTCATCCTCTGGCTGGGAAAGTTACAAGTGGAACCAGCATGGTGACTTTCTGAGGGCTCCTTCTGTACAGATACCTAAAAGGGGATCCTTGTGACTTGTGTAAGTCAAGGTGGTCATCTGGCTTACTGGCTGGCTTGATTTGGAGACTGCTGGTCTTGGGTGGCTGTAGGGCAGATGCTCACCTCATGGCCAGGAAGCAAAAGAGGAGGCCGGTATTCCCTCTTCCCTTCAAGGGCACTTCCTGCAGGACCCCCTTCAACAGGAGGGATCCTGTTCCAGCCCGCCACAGGGATAAGCCTTTCACACGTGGCCTCTGGGGGCTCGCAGGTGCCCATTCTGGAGAATGAGAGCTCTCCAAAGAGCTGTATGCCTGGCCTGATGGCAGGAAACAGGCTCATGTTGAAAGGACCTGGTGCAACACCAGGGACCTAGTACCCTCAGTGACCGGCCACCAGTCTGGCGCTCAGGGCCATGTGGCCTTGACAGCCTGGGGCAGGGGCCACTGAGGACCTCAGCGTCTTTCTGCAGGCTGTTTTAAACTTATAAAAATGTAAAATGGAGTTGTTGATGTCTCATAACAGGCCTCCTTCACCTAGATTTTATACTCTTTCTTAGCATCGCTGTAGGGCTGGGTGGTTGTCACACATAGCATTGTCCTGATCTGTGGTAGGTTCTGGCTTGGCAATGCCATAGTGAAGTTGGAAACCTCACAGGTGAGGATGAAGTCAGCACACTGACCCACTGTGCTCCAGCCCCACAGCACAACCTCTGGAGGGCAGTGATGCCCCGGACGTGGGCTGGCGCTGGGCTCAGGACACAGGGTGTAGAGAGTAGTTCCCGCTAAATGCTGATCTTCACCCCATCATCATACTGGGAGATCACATCAAGCCATTGTTGGGATCATCTAATCAGTCAAAATGCTATGATGGACACGTGTGCTGTTTCCAAATGTTCACTGCTGTAAAGACCCCAGATAAATTTATTGCATCTTTAATATTTCCCACAAGAATTTGTTCTTTAAGTTGGACACCTGTGATGCAGTGACGCACACCTGTAATTCCAGGACGTGGGAAGCTGAAGCAGGTGGGGCTATCCCACGTTCAGGCTCAGCCTGGACTACATAGTGAAACTGTCTTAAAATATTATTCCTTACAAATGAAGTAGCTAGATGTCGATCTATGATCAGTTTGGAACTCCACCAACATGAAAGGCTGCATTTTCTTTTGCCCTGACAAGGGCAGGAATATCAGGATTTTACTCATACTACCAGTGCTCCTCTACCTGGGCTCCGTTCTCCATGTAGGAGCTTAAAGATCTGCTTTAGAAGATATTTGGATGTGGCCAACATCCAAATACAGGCCGGTCGGAGAACAGGCTGCTCACTGTCCATTTCACAGAAGACATCGGGGGTAGCTGCCGGAATGGGGGCTTTGCCACTTGCACCTGCATTAGACTCCGGGCTGGCCCTACTCTGACCAGTCACCTAAGTGATCCTGGGCCAAATGTTTCCTAATCGTTCATCTGTAGTACAAGGTTGAAAGTGCACTGTAGGGCTGGGGACAGAAGTTACAACTCTGGAAAATTCCTTCCAATACCAAGAAGCAAATCAAAGAAACATCTCTGTGACTTAATATACAGGTAACAAGCAGGTAGAACTAAGTATTTCAGAAATATTTTCTTTGCAAGAGAAGCAAGGTCGATGTGGTCCGATAGCTCAGAGCTGTTACGTCTAGCTCCTGGCCAGCTGGCTGGTACGTGTTTGTTTGTCTTCTTACACTCCCAAAGACTGTAGGGGAACTGTGTATTTCACAGGAGAGGTAAAACACCCCATGAGAAATCTGAAGGAAGAATTAATCAGAGAAATATTTCCAATGTGTTAAGAAATATTAGTTTATTTAACCAGTCTTCACAGCTGAATATTTATTCTATAAAAACTTTACAGATTGTACAGTTTATATATAGTTCAAACTACTGAACGAAAAAGTAGGTCCCACAGATGCAAAAATACTGTACCAATCGATCCAAGGTAAAGGCAGATTTACATACTGTACAGCTCTCCGTGCGGCCGGGGAGTTGGTCAGTTCTAAGTATAAATTTCAAAACTGTACAAAAATAAGATTTTGATTTTATTTCACTCTTCATACATTCAATATGATTGCAAATCCAGAAGCCCAGCTACTCATAGGCACCTGTCCTCAGGAACCAGCTCCCCTGCAGGGGGTGCCAGGCTACAGGTGCCCTCGGGCCGCGTGTGCGCAGTGTGGTGTGCACGGAAGAGGGGACCAGAACTGTGAGTGTCGAAAACAAGGTAGTTCTTTTCATTTGGAAAGGAGTTTCTGTATTTAATAGTGTGCCAAAAGAATTTTAACTTATTAAATAAAATAGATTCTAAGTGAACCTAAAAATTACACTTTATAAACATAAAAATACTTCTTTTTGGTGTAATACATCAATCATATCTGCAGATAGAAAACCAAAACTGTATATAAAGTAGTATTTCTCACCCAGCAACAAGAAGCACTTAATGGAGTTATTTTTCAAAAAGGTCAGAAAAACTATTTAAAACCCACTAAGACTAACTTATAACTTATTCATTCTTAACCTAGTCAGCGACTCACTAATACTGCAAAACAGGATTTCTTCTAGAGACAAGTGGTTTCTTCATGTTAACTGGGTAAGAAGTGGACACGTCGGGAGGAGACAGAACCCACTGACACGTCCGCATGGATCCTAAGTGCTCATGAAGACTGTCCGAGCCAACGCTGTCCCAGCAGGTGGTTCTGCTTCTGCCTGAGAATCCTCTCGGCAGCATCTGCACCTGTCTCCTTGGAGACAAAGGCAGTACTCGGGAGCGTGGTATCTCTGTGAGTGGCACAGATGGTGAGACTGGCTATGGCCCCTTTTATAGGGAAAAATGAGGAAAACAAGCATTATTCGAGGCTTTCTTGTCACCCACATGAACAAAACACAATTCTTTTTATACAGTACCAGCCGAAGGAAACAAAAAACAGGTTTCTGAGAGTCGTCCAGTGCTCACCACTCTGCTTTTGCACTTGTGTGTGGATAAGTATCAAATAATGATGTTTGGACAAAATAGCTTTGTAGGTATTTATTTTCAAGGTACAGGATGTAAAAACTCCTTGGAAATAAATAGCTCGGATGTTTCCAGTCCTGCTGCCAAGGATGAGATATAGGTGAATGTGTTTCAGGCCATGAGACGGACCATAGTAACCAGAAGCTACTGATGTCCCACTCAGACCAGCTCTAGAGTCTGCCACGTGTCACCATCGATCAGAATTCATCAATTTTCCTCTGCAAGTACTTCAACATGGAGTCCATGCCCTGGGCGGAGCCCCAGATCTTCTTCAGCACCTCACACTCCCTCTCGTTGGCCTGCTCTAGCTCCAGCTTCATGTTGCAGCGCACAAGGGCCTTCGACTCCTCCAGTACCTGTGGCAGACAAGAAGGTGGGTCAGCGCGCTGCGCCTCCCTGTGCTCCTGTGCACGCGGCGGCCATGTCTGGGCTACCCTTCCTTGGTCATGTGCTCATCGGCAGATCCCTCATTGGGCCTGATGTGTATTTAAGGAACAATTGGCCACCTCTGCCTGTGGTGAATCCCACATCTAGGGATTCAATCCACCCTGGATGTAAAAATGTTGGGGAAACACAACGACTGTGCTTGCACTGAATATGGGCAAACTCTCCATTTCATATTTATTCTTAAAATGATTGATATGGCAATGCCACTGCAGTAGTGGCCATATCTGGGAAGATGCGCACAGGACGCTCCAGCACTCTGCCTCGGGGCTGCCTGTGGGTTGGCCCGAAGACACTGAAGAATGACTATTTCACTGTGCGATGGGCAAATTCAATGTCCAAAGAGCTCCTCAGCTCTCTCCAGGAGCTGGGGGCTGCACCCTGGTTCTTACCTGCCCTTGGGCCAATGCTGGGCCCGTCATTTTTGCTGTGGGCTGCTGTGGGGCCCTGAACTGGAGTCCACAGCACCAACACCAAGCACTCCACTGAGTAATTTATTACACCGAATTAATCCTAATTGTGAAGGCCCTTCAAATGTCTGAGAGTTCAGAGGGAGTGTATCAGTTAACACAAAGTAACATTTCATTCTGTAATTTGCTAACTATGACTTTGCAAGAAGACTCAAGAGTTATTCAGCCTTCTCATTAAGCAAAGAGCTCGGGGCCACTGTGTGCTGGAGAACCTACACATGACCACGAGAGGGTCTCGCACACACTGAATACAGGTGTGGATGGTCCTGGACTTGCCCGGGGGCAGGGTGTGTGTGTTCTCAGACTTCCTGCTGAAGTCCAGCCCTTTAATTCCTGGCTGTGTTCAGAGAGGGGCAGGGGCGCAGTCTGGCGCAATGCCATGAAGTGCAGAAAGGTGGCTCTGCTGACAGCAAATGCACAGGAGCCACGAGACACTGACTTGTGAGCTCGATGGAGGAAAAGGCAAGATACGTAAAGTAGATGCAAGAGACGTACCACCGGGTTACATGAGGCGAGCTCCTTGATGCGAACCATGACTTCCTGGGTGAAGGTCCCCGGCCAGAACACCTGGGAAACCAGACCTTTGCCACACGCCTCCTGCGCTGTCAGCTTCCGCCCACTGAGCAACATCTCATTTGCCTGCAGAGAAGAAGAGCCCATTGGATATGATGTAAAGTGGGAGGGAAGCGGGAGGGAAGACCCGGGCCAAATCTCATCCCTCAGAAACGCCAAACAGGAGCCCAGGTGTGAGAAAGCAGCTCTGCCACGTGCCCTCTACTGGCCTCTGGTGGCCACTACAGAAAAAAAGGTGCACAAGGCACAACCAAGTGGGCAGACGGGAGAGCAATTTAGTTTCCCGTGATTTCAGAGAAAGCAGGCTTTATTTTACATGTCATACAGAACACATGGATTTAACGAATCTAGATGAGAAAAGATATGTGGTTAATTTGGAAAGACCCAGTGCAATCTCCTCTGCTCCTAAATCTGTCAGCCTTTCCTGTGAGTGAGCTCGGTATAGCTCGACAGCCCAGCAGGGAATGACTCCGGGCCGTTCTGTCCCCGGGGGCCAAGTGTGTGTTCTTGATACAGACACAATGTCTTCACTGCAGTGAGTGCTGCCACCGCCACCCTGGAGGCCACATCACTCAGAACTGGAAGGAGAAACTGGCCAGGACCCGAGGTGCCACAAGCTAATGCAGCCGAAGGGGCTGACAGGCCTTCAGCTGACTCAGGGAGCGAGCGTCTTTCTGTCAAGCCCTTATGTGTGTGCACAGAGGCAGAGTGGACCTAACCTCTGTTCTTTCAGGGCCCAGCACAACACGCACAGATTTCACACCATTGGCCATCACAAAACCCTGCGTGACAATTTCCTGTCTGGTTTCTCTCACAGGGCCGACCTCCCTGATGGGCTGGTGGTAAGCTGGAGGCTAGGGCAGGGACGCAGACAGTGGCTTCCTTCTCCAGGGGGGAAGCAATGATAAGGCCTGAGCTCTGCTTGCGAAGCACCGTACCACACCCACCCACAGCTCGACCTTGTATCTGACTCACACCCATCAACAGAGGCAGGGATGGGGACAACTGTTAGCCCAGTGTGGCTACTGGGTGAGCTCAGGCTTGGACAAAGTCTGGAGGAGTCTGGAAGGGTCTGCTGCACTGCCTGGGGTGCATTACCAGCCCCTCCCCGGAGAAAGGAGGTTTCACAGATAAACGACAGGCTGACGACTCAGCTGTGCTTGGCAGCCGCGACCCATTCCAACACAGGGAAAAGGACGGCAAGGTGGGCCTCCAAGGCCACACGCCAGGCTCCTGGTTTCCTTCCCCAAGCTGTCTCAAGAGCAGAGAAGGCAGTGCCTGGGAGGGGGCAGTGGGTGTTGGCGGCCTCACCAGGCCCAGCGAGCACACAGGGCAAGCACTCAAGATGCCTTCCCTGTTGCCCCTCTGTCCTGCTGCTGTCACTTCCCCCTGCTGGGCCTCTGCTGGTTCTGGGGTGGGGCCAGCAGATGGCGCTTCCCTTTGGCCCCACTGGCTGGTGGCCACTCTCCCAGCTTCGCCCTACAGGCCACCTCCCCTATTCCTACATGCGGCGTGTAGGACACCAAAGGCATGCACAGACAACAGGCCCAACTCAGTCCCCAGAACCAAACCAAACCAGTGCAGGAAGCCACTGAGAAAACATCTGCCGGTCAGGTCAGCAGAAGGAACGGGTTCCACGTGGATGAGTGCACCTCACCCCCTTTTAGGAGTTTAAACTTGGCCCACGATGCAACCTCGCGAGAGGAGGAAATGTGGATAATCCAGAGAGACACACATGGCCAGAGGGACAGAGACAGAAGGCTCTTCCAGTTCAGCCCAGAGATGATCCTGAGAGGCGTGGGGAGGACAGGCTCCGTCTCCGGACTCGGGGCGTACCCTCGGTGAGCACGGGGAGGGTTCTAGCCTGGCCCCGAGCAGGAACAAAGAGCGGCTGTCCCTGGAGTGCCCCTCAGCCAAGGGCCACCGACGGCACCCACACCATTCCCGAGTCTGTGCATGTGGGGTCAGAGGGCTCTGGAGGGTGGCTCGGGAGGGAGCTGTGTTTCATGCCCAGGCTCCCCTTGGGAGGCCCCTTGAGGACGGGCTCGCCCTCCTGCTGTCTGCCGTTCCCACCCTCTAATGCCTTCACTTCTGCTCCTGGCAGAGTTTACACAAGTCAGGGGCATCAGCAGGCCCGTCCTGCTGCCTCTGGCTGCTAAGTGCAGTCCCCAAAGCTCCTGAGAGGATGTGACCAGCGAGCTGTCACGGTCCCCCATGCACACTGACCTTCTTCCCAGAGTACATGCATAATCACGCCCTGCGGTGGGTGCTCTCGCTCCTTCTCAGCGGTTTTGAGGTGGGAACAGATGTGCTGGGGGATGGTGAACAATGCCCCAACTCCGCAAAACGTCTCCAGACAGTGCCACAAATGACCCAGGATGTGTCCACAGGGACACGACAGACCTGCAGCGGGTTCCTCTGCATAGCTTCAAGCCAGTGAGTGACCTGAGCATGGTGAGTCTAAGACCTGCCGGGCAGCCCTGGGCCACGAGCTCCACACCCCACTCCGAAGGGCCTGTGTGAGATGTCGTGCGAAGCTCAAGTTCACTTCACAATCCCCAGCTCTGCCTCCTCTTGTGCCTGAGGCCTCCAGTCTATCATGCCCCCAAATGCAGGTAGTCAGCCATTCCCGAGAGAGAGACGACTCGGAATGAGCGACACACGTCACTGTGACAGGGCTTCCTTATTGCCAATCAGCAGTAACTATTAGGAAGAGATCTACTTTGGACCCAAGGGATTCTTGGGTGGTGTTTTGACCCTGGAAATGGGACAAGGTCTGGTGAGAGCCGCTTGGCCCACGTCTAACTGGAGGGGACAGGGCATTGGCTGAGCTAGAAAGATGCCCCAGCCAGGACATCCTTGCTGCCCAGTTGCCAGGAGTGTGGACAGTGGGGACCCAGAGCTGTGCTCCTGTAGGCTCTCCTGCAGAGGGGGCTGCTGCACCCAACAGCTGGGCAGCGTGGACACCTGCGGGCTCTGGGGCCTGGGAGGTGTACAAGGCTTTGTCGTATTTGCTCAGCTTCATCTCTGCCTGACCCTGCTTCCTCCCCACCCTCCCACCAATGGTGACGGTGAATTCAACAAACCTTACTTGCTGTGAAGCTAATTTGGGTGGGAGGGGAGAGGTCTTCGGCAACTTGAGGGTAGATGGCTCTCTGGCTTACTGGCAAGCAGAACCCCACATGAGCTAGGTGGCACCCATGGCATGGGCCATGCAGCTGCTGAGTCCTTCTAGGTGATGGGGTAACACAGAGGGAGAGCTGAGACCCAGCCTGTCCCCAGACAGACTGGCCAGAGTGGTCAACCTCCACACAAAGCTAATCCTCTACCTGAGTCTTCGGCTGGGGAGGTGTGGATCATGGGATGTCTGGGCGGGCGCCCTCAGCCTCCTCTGGTCACACGTGCCTGCAGAACTGCCCCTTAGTCCCTGGAGGACCGATGTTTCCTTGTGGGAGGACAGAGGACCTCCCTCTCAACTGCCCCCGAACCCATCCCATCTCCTCTCCTGCATCACCGCCTTCCCGACAGGAGGCTGTGGGAAGACTCCTGGGACTGTCCGCAGGGCACTGGACCTAGCACCTGAGGACAAGTTGGACAGGAAAGGAGTCACCCTGGGAGATACTGAGTCAAGCCCCTGGAGGTGCCCCGCGATGCTGTGACCCTGCTCTGGGGAGGGTGGGGAAAGTGGGGCACAGGCTGAGCGGAACTGGAAGGCAGGAGTGCCGAGGGTGACTGGGGGGAGCTCACTGTCTATGCCAGATGGAGGGACCCAGCGCAGCCCTAGAAGGAAGGTGCGCTTCAGTGCGTGAGGTTAGTCAGAAATGGCTGCCACCAGCTGAGGCCCATCACACCCACCATGGGGTCCAGAGGGCGGGTGGCGGCCCAGGTGGGACCAGATGCTTGTTCCAGGGACACAGGCATCTGCTCACACACAGTGGCCACGGGGGGTGGGGGGGAGACAATGCTGTGGCAGTGCATGTCTGATGGCTGGCACTGCACTGCAGCCGCCCGGTGCCACCTCGAGGAACACCGGGATGGGAATGCACCTTGAGGCTGGAATGGGCACAGTGTTGTAGCGTGCTCCTGTCTAAAGGTGCCACCACAGCAGGGCCACTAGACAGCGCTCAAGACAGCCGCTGCTGGCCACAGCAGCTGTGCGAACTGGGTGGCTGGGAGGAGGGGAGCTCTACTGCTGGGCCCAGGCTTGGGGAGGTGAATTAGCTGCCAGTGGGAGATGAGGATGCTCAACCCCGTGGGAGGACACTGCCCTGTCGGCACGATGACCACTGGGAACCGTCCCTTCCTCCAGGTCTGTGTGTCCCACCCCTAAGTCCTCCCCACGCCAGCCTCAGAGGCCACGAGGCCAGAGGCTGAGCAGGAGGCACTCCTCACACCAGGGACATGCAGCGTCCGCACCCTGCTTCAAGCTCAGGCCTCTAATGGGAAGGAGGTACACCGGCCACACCGGGACAGAGAACTTTCGCTCTTCCTGCACACTGTCCAGCGGCAGCCACTCTGGCCCGAGCAGGGCATAGGCTGGAGGCCCTGACGGTCTCTCAGGATGATGCACTGTCTACTGAGAAAAACAAAACACAGCGCCAGTGGTGCGGGCTGCAGGAGTGGGCATTCTCACGGGGTGGGGGTGGGGGGTGGCTCTGCTCAGACGCATGCTAATTTGATTTGCTGACCCCCTTCATTGTAAAAATTCTTTTTTTTAAATTGTTGGGGTCAGCCGAGAATTATGGAAAGGTGACTGAAGTATGCACATCGAGGAGTGTTCCCCTGGCCTCCACAGTTCTCCCAGGTTAATCTGCCACAGAACATTTTCCGATCAGAGCCAGAAAATGACCACCGACACCATGTCAGACTGCAAACCTTGCACAGATTCCCAGAGGCTGGGTCTGCCTGAGGCTGGCTCTGACTGGACCGAGGGGGCGCCCTGGGGAGCCCCAGACTGGCAGCTGTGGCAGCAGAGTGCATCGGACTGGGTGGCACCATGGCCGACTGCTTGAACTAAAGCGGCACCTGCCGCCTTCTCTGTTGTGGCTTCTCTCCCACGTGGAGTAACGGAAGGACACCAGGACCTTGCTCCTCACCACTCCCTGTGACGCTCTCACGCAGTTCCTGTCCCAGAGCAGTTCCCGTCTATTGGCTCCTGAGTTTTCCCTAGGGAGACGCCGCTTGCTGCCAGTGCTGCAGGTGGTGCTGTTGGCACATAACCGTCAGCTGTTTCCGGGCCCTCCTCGGCTGCTGCCACCCTCCCCATGGGCACCCTCTTCCCGCACACCAAGATGGTGCTCGTAAAGGAAGTGCCCGAGGAGCGGGAGGGTCAGGCTCTGTCCAGTCCACTTCCTCTCTGTCCTTTCCACAGGTGCCAAGTACTCAAGAACTCTCCTCTGTGCCCAACTCGTCTCAGTGCTCCCCAGAGCCCCCGGGGACACCACCCCTTGCCCTATTTCAGGGTGTACAGAAGGAAAGGGGTGCAAGGAATCACTTGATGAATTACAAGCTACAATACAAACTCCAAGCATTATCACAAGTGGACTCATTTAAACAGTTAAAAAACTGAACCACAAGATTCGCTGGAAAAATTCCTCTCATCTTTGCAGCTTTTCTCAGTTCTTTCTCTGACATGACAACTCCTAGGTCACCAGGTGACCCATCCTGCCGCAAACCTCACTGTCTGGGCTGCACAGGGTCATCACTGACATGGCTATCAGTGTGAATCTGCGAAGCTGCGGGCTTCTCGCCGCCAGTCCTAGCGACAGTGTTCCGTGAACCAAAACACAAAGTACAAGAGCACTTGACGGAATGTTCTCACGCGGTGACACATTGAACACACTGAGAAAAACAATATCCAGATTAATTTCTTCAGGATGTATTCTACAATGAGTTTTTAAAAAGGTACTCACAGATGCTCCTCCCATAATCTTGGGAAACATAACGGTAGAGCAGCCATCTG
Organism: Petromus typicus; assembly: GCA_004026965.1. Lineage (NCBI taxonomy): Eukaryota > Metazoa > Chordata > Mammalia > Rodentia > Petromuridae > Petromus > Petromus typicus. The sequence goes on from PVIR01000445.1 coordinate 72,442, forward strand.
GACTCTGTCCGAAGGTAGCATAGGGTGTTTGAAACCAAGCCTTTTCATTAGCCCAGACCACATCGCAAAGAGGCAATATGGACGCTCCTAGTCCAATGGCTGGGCCATTAACTGCTACAATAATGGGCTTCTTAAACTGAATGAAAGTATTCACGAAGTTTCTAAAATGAAAAATAAATGGGAAATTACTCAAAACATTGCATATGTGAGCATCTAAAAAAAAAAAAATCTACTATGGAACTCAATATAGCAAGATGTAAACCCTGGAAGTCATACAGAGCTGGGATTTGTTAAGACCTTCACCCAGAAGATGCGGGCTGTGGACTATCTCCTACACACTGTGAAGGAAGGCCACGTGGCAGCCAGGAGCAGATGTTGTGCCTGACAGCAGCCGCCGGGACTGCTCTTCAGTCTACAGTTGGCTCTGGGGGGTCTCCGGCTGACACAACTTGCTGCTTAACCTGCCCCCGAAAGCCGTAACACTACTGGTTTCACGACAGTCCTGGGGACACCCTGGAGGACCCTGGCCAGGCAGCTGACTACCAGGCTGGGCATGGCAGTGGCTGGGCTCTGGCTTTGCTATGGGACTGCGGACAGCTCACTGTTATGTACAAACAACAGCTGTTTCCTGTTTCAGTCAGTGCTAGTGTAAGGCATGACTGGCAAACACGATCAGTGAGCGCAGAGCCACCCTCGCCCTCAGTGGGCATCTCTCACTGCAGCAGGAGCTCAGAGGGACAAGGTAAGGTGGGGTGGGTGGCCTCTGAGCAGGAGCCAAAGTGGTCTGGAGATTTGCTTCCGATCAGGCTGGAGGAACAGGCTGCTTTTCAAGTCCAGATGCTGCCCAGGAGGCTGTGTGTTCAGCACGGGTATGTTATGACTTAACAGGACAGGAAATGGGTAAACACATGCCGAACAGAAAGGGACAATCCCTTCTAGGCCCTCTGTGTTACAGAGCTACAGAATAGACTGCTTTGTGCTGGATTCTGAACCTTGGCCCATTGAGAGGCTTTGAAGAGCACCCCCAGACACTCTCTACAATGCAGCTACTTAAAAGCCCAGCGATCTGCTGAAATCCATGACTTGGCATTGAAGACCGTGCCCCTCGCCCTGAATCCTCCGCAGGCTGGGCTGGGGACTTTCTCCAAGGGGCAGGATGGCCAGGTGAGGAGCGGGCTGTGTGGACAGCGAGGCAGAGAGCGGGGCAGAGTTCAGTCCAGCGGCACAGTCACGCAGGGCTCAAGCTCCCAAGGTTAACAGCATCTTCACAGTGAGCTCATTTGAGCGAAGGAGCCAGGCGGCTTCCGGAGGAGAGAGCTCACACACCAGGGCTTCCTCTGGCTCAGGACATGGGCCTGGGACGCCCAGCGAGGCGCCTGCCGGCTGCTGCCTCAGACAATATTCAGCTGAGGATGAGGTGAAAGGCTGTGTTCTGTGTTGCTGCTCCCGCCTTCGCCGGGAGGCAGAGCAGATGCTCCTCAAGTTGGTCTGCCAGGTGCCAGGAGTGGCTCCTCCCCCAGAGTAACGTGGATGCCGTGTGTGTATGTGTGTGTAGAAGGCCAGAACTAGCGTAATAAAATGGTTAGGTGGACAAATAGTGAACTCTGGCCATCATGCTTGTATAAAGCAAGACGAGAGCACTTAGGCTGGAGAAATTTTAATTTTCACCTGAGACGTGAGTCTCAGATGTGAGTCTAGGAACTGTCTGGAGAAGAGAGGGAACGAGGATCTACTTTTCCCCTCCGTACTGGGGACTGAATCCAAGTCTGTGCACTGAGCCCATCTAAGCCCTTTTTTATTCTGATTTGACACGTGGTCCTTCCTGGGGGGAGGAGAAGACTCCACCAGCACATACAGGAGTGAAGAGCTCCCCCTCTCCTTTTCCAGTGGGAAGCAGCTAATGGGAAAGCACGGAGACGGATATCACAGAACACGTGGCTCCCATAGAAAACTGCTTGTTTAATAAACAACAGGAACAGAAATTCTAGAAATTCTCTGCCTGGCACTGACTCCTTAGAGCCACAAAAATTTATTAGCACTGTACTTGGAGAAAGAGGAAGGGCCAGCAACTGCTTCTTCTGGGTGTATTTAAAACTTACAATCAAGCTCATGAACAAGTTTCATGTGTGCATTAGATCAGCACTGATTTACATATCTCTTCTGAGTTATCTGTGAACTGGAACAAACACTGTGCTGGTCTGGTAGGGAAGGAGAGGGATATACTCGCCTCGTAGTTTGAGGACTTAGAACTAAACAGAAGTCGTCTTGGGAAGAATACCAAAAAGTTAGATAACTGTGTAAGATTCGAGTGTAGGAACTGTCTGGAGAAGAGAGGCAACGAGGATCTATCTTCCCCTCCTTCCTGGGGACTGAATCTGGGCCTGTGAACTGAGCCCATCTCCGCCCTTTTTATTCTGACAGGGACCTGCAGGTCTACAGTTCTCACCGCCGCCTGGCTGCCTCTTCTCAGCTGAGACTGACTGTAGGTGCCTGGGACAGGGAGAGGTGAACGGGGCCGAGTTGAGTTCTAGCAGCAGTTTAGGTGCTGGCTTTGTCCCCTCTGCACATCCTCTCATCTGGGACCTGCTCAGCCAGAGACCCCCTTCCCTTTTTCCCTCCAGGAGACAGCGCAGCAGTCAGGGCTCCCGAGGCTCACAAAGCCTCATGGCACAACGATGCTGACCCACATGCTGCATATCTCATTACAGTTAATCCGCAAACTGGTCACCAGCTAATTCTGAGCGTGGAAACTGGCTGTCTTGATACCTGATGACCTCATGTTCAATCCAATCTTCTTTCCCAGTTTTCTTTTGGAAATCTGCTACAATGAGGTCCTTTGCCTCAAAGCTTTAAGGAATTGGAGACAAGAGGCCACAGGAAAAAAAACATACATAGTAAGAGCTTTTGTGTGTAAGCCAAACTTATCCATGTAAAAATTAATTTAAATGCAAATGAGCAAGAGAAAGGTTAAGTGAATCTGGTGTAACTAATTATTTTTCTGATCCTGCCAGTGTATTTTGAAAAAATTCACACAGACAAAAATATAGTCATTTAAAGAAGAAACAAACAGGCTCTGATGAGAACCAGTTCAGCCTCTGGTGGAGAGCAGGGGATAGAACAGGAGTGGGAGGCAGGGAGGGACAGAAGCCGACATTTAAAGTCACCCATTAGCTCGAGAAAGGCCTCTGTGTAAACCAGCACAGATCTGTCTTTTCTGTCTCTAGATACCACGAGCCTCGAGCCGTGGCCACCAAAAGGGGGGATTCAGCACTGAAGAGGGGCAGGCTGTGCATCAGGGAGACCTGCAGCGGAGCTCGGGAAAAGGAGCAAGCTGGGAAGGCACTGGCCGTCAACTCAGTTCGTCCCTAGAGCAGCGCTACAAAAAGCACAGTTATGATGCGTGAGTCTGGTGTGATCGCATGGCAAAGGTAGTTATCACAACAGGCATAATGGTTTCTATTTTTAAATGTGCCTTACATCACATAATCTGGCGTTAAAGGAAGGACTGTCAGTGAGGAACATCTGTAAGTGAGCGCATGGCTCTACCTGTTCGAAAATGCTGGACCTTCATTAGCTTAACTGAAGCAGCTTAATCTCAAGTTGGTGAACAAGATGGTGCCATTTACAACCAGGCCACAAGCTTGAGGTTACTCTGGGAGGCCAGAGTACTGAAGAGCATCAGATTATAAAATTTCAGACTGTATCTATAAAATAACTATCTTTAAAAATGGTAACGCTCAGAATCATTAGGGAATAGCTTCCTAGATACAAATGTATACACATATTAATTTTGACCGTGATGAATGCATTATAAAAGGCAAAGTAACTCTGAAGTGTGGGGCCCAAGAGTCCTCCGAAGGGCTGTCGTCTCCCCAGGAGGGAAGCCCCACCATATCTGAGACTCCCGACGAGAGAATCGGCATGCCAATCCTGCCAAGTACCTTACAACAGCCCAGGGGGCCAGAAAGCCCAGTGCCATGAGGGCAGTGCTTGGCCTCGGCCACCAGCACCCAAGAGCCATCCACACCTCAGCTGCAACTCTGCAGAGACCTGGGGTCTTAAGAGAAGATCCAACCCAGTTTATTGCCATTTTGCAAACCTGCATCTCTTTAATTTTTAAAGGTATGAATTAGAAAAGTAAACAAAAGATTAAGGGGTTGCCAAGGGTATGTGCTTTTGAAAAGTGAGTGGGGACATACAAATTTTGGTGACTGGTTTTACTCTAAATAAAATGCACCTCTAAAATATTACACAGCTTTTTTATATACAGTGATTAACAAGATAAATGAGGAGACAGTCTCACAGCGGAACAAAGTGGTTATAAGAAGCCTCTGGGAACTCATTATGACAATGGAATCCAGCCACTGAGGACACAGAAGCATGTCAACCACACCTTTGGGTTTAGAGGCAAAATTGCAATGCAACACAGAATAATTCCATTTCTTTCATAGAACTGCAAGTAAATCTGTATTATCTGTGTATAAGAAACATATATCTGAAAATGCTTAGGTCAAGAGGGCTACTGTACATCACAGTGACTTCAACAGTAATATACTATATTCTTGAAAATTGCTGAGGATAAATTTTACATGTTCACACTTTCCTCAAAAACACCGAGATCATTATGTGTTCATTAGCTTGATTTAGCCATTCCACAATGCTTCCATACTTCAAAACATCACATTGTGCACTGTAAGTATAAGCAACTTGGGGGGGGGGTAATTTTGGTTTTTTGAGACAGGGTCTCACTTTACAGTTCAGGCTGGCCTTAAACTCACTATGGTAGTCTGTGTTGGCTTTGAGCTTGTGCCAATCCTCCTACCTCAGTCTCCAGAGTGCTGGGATTACAGATGTGTGCCACCATGCCTGGCTTGTACATAACAATTTTTATTTCATTTAAAATGTTAAACAACTTAAGAACAAAATTCTTTAGAGAAAGGATTAGGAAGACACACAAATGAGTAGCGGAAGAGAAAGAGGAATTTTTATTTTTTATCCTTTATGGTCTAGGTTTTTGTGTAGTTGACACTTACCTGAACAACAATGTGTCCTCCTTGTACTAAAAAGACCTCTCCGTGTGGTCATATGGAGCTGTCAGCACGCCTAGGCAGCGGGTTTCAGAGGTAAGCAAACAGCGAGATAGTGTTTGGGAGAGAATGCATTTTTATTTAGGGCTGAGGACAGAATCGCTCACAGCTCAGTTTGGAGTCTAGCTGGACCAACAAGCTGGTTTTTTGCCCAGGGCGAGTAGTAATTTATGGCAGGCCCAAAGAAAGGACAGATGATCTAATTGATTTTGCTCTTAGTGCTTCTCAGAGGAGGAAGATGCACATTTTACTTTCAAGGCTTGTCTGGGGCTGGTCTCTCACGTGGACACTGACAACAAACACCCAAGCCGACGTCTCACACACCCCGTCGCTGCATACCTGAGAGCCTCCGCCATCTTAGTGCTTTCTCTTTTCCGGTCATCTGTGAGACGCCGTATGAAATAAATAAAGTCGAGACCGCAGCAGAAGACGCTGCCAACTGCGCTGAGCAGCACCAGCTTGCTGTCATCGGCAGCGGCTGTGTTCAGAGCACTCTGGACTTCTTTCATGACCTGAAAGTCACCACAGGTTCAAGTGGTAAACAACATTCTGGTACAAACTCTCTTAAGCATTCTACCACTGGGTGATCCGGGTCTACAGGAAACACGTCTCCAGCCCTGTGCAGCTTATTACACCCACTGTGACTAGAAATGACCCAAGCTGGGTGCCGTGGATGTAGCATAAACATAGCTACATACTGAATCATAAGCGGAGCATCATGAGAGAGACGCAGAATCGAAGTCACTGAGTCAGCCGCACAGCTGGTGCGGCTCTCAGCAGAGTCCAGGCAAGTTACACATCATCTCTACTGAGTGTTTCCACCGTTTGGACAGCAGGTGGCACATCCAACCAGTTCAAGGAAAGAAGTTTACTTTGGGTTTTTCGGCTGTTCTTCCTTCCCCCTTTTAAAGCATCCTACCACACTTGGGATGCAAACCTAAATAGCTGGGTGCACAAAGTGCATTAAAGTCAAGCATCCTGGCACGGGAAGGCAATTGTACAATTTTAGAAGGGTACAGAGTCAGTCGGAATGGTCCCTAGGAAGCACTTAAAAATAACCAGCAAAGGGACCCCGCGGTCTAAAAATGTACCAAGTTCCAGCCCTGAACTGTTTGTTATGTGACCCTGGCCAAACACGGACTCTCTGTGGCTTGGTTTTCTTGTCTGGAAACAACCTGCCCAAGACGCTCACAAGCAGAAAACAAGTGGCCCCTGAGCTGGGACTCTGCAGGGATGCAGGGCAGGTCCATACACCTGCTTCCAGAGACGCTGCAGAGCCAAGTCTGGGACTCTCAGCACTGTCCCCGGGTCTCTGGAAGCTGCCTTGCTAAGACTACTCACAACACCAACGGATCTCCCTGTTGCTGTGTCCTGTGACAATGCTAAGAAGGTCTGTCACTGGGTGATGATAAGATTTCCGGAGGGGCAGGACCCAGGGCGTTTTACTCTCGTCTGAACAAAGAACCCGTCAAGAGCGGATGAAGGCTAAGGCAGTGCACGTGCGCATTTCCCTTGTGACTTCTGGGAGGACACAGACCTCGCAGAAGAAGAATCCTGACCTGGAAGGTGACCGGACAGAGCCATGAGTCCCATCAGAGCCCGTGTCTAGGAGAGTGGAGTGGACATCGGCACCTGCCTATATTTCCTGTCACTGTAGCCGAAGTCTAAGGTCACCTCTACTTCTGACCAGCCGGTGGCCTTGAGAGCAGCCCAGAGGGTTAGAGAGAGTACAAAAGGAGAGCGCCAACTCAGCAAAGCAGGCCAGGAAAATGGGCGTGGAGAAGCAGGAAGCACAAATCGGCCCAAGGAGCATCTCTCACCTCTGGATTTAGTGAGTTATTCTCTGATGATTTTGTGGACAACAAGATGTGGGTGAAGCCGTCCTGCTTCCTGACGACAATATCTCTGTATCTGTAGGCACTCTCTGTTTGCCTCACACTGAAACGCAACCGCTTGTCAAAAGGCTGGTCTCTTCTGTCGTCAATAAATTTCCTTTTCCCAGCTGTCACTCCCGTAACAGACGTCTGTATGTTGGCTGTTCCATTGGCTGTGAGCGCTTCCATGAACGGAGATGTACCTGCCAAGAGTGTGAAACCACAGTGGTGTGTGACGTCCTACACCAGGCCACGCCCCAGAGCCACATCTGCTTAAGAGTCCAATGCACCCTGCACCCCCAGGACCCAGTGGAGGGGCGCAAGAAGGTTAAAAACCAGAACTTTCAGAAAGTCCACTTTTAAAGGTTCTTGTTTTCCTTCAGTGCCTGACAAGGAAATCACAAAGATGGAGAGGGACTTACTGAAGGGAAGCTACAAAACTTGAGACTTTTGAAGAACAGAATAAAAGAGAATGGGTCTCCTGGAGAATAACTATTTTAGGTTTGAGAAGTTGCAAGAGAAAAGGAAACTAACTTAAGAAAATACTATCAGAATGAAGGCCATTTGCCATCTAGTTCAAATTCCCTTTTCTGAAAGCAAGAGGGACCTATATAGACACACAAATGCAGCCTCTAACTGTTTCTGCAGGTCTAGAGAGGTACGGTGGCTGCCACTTCAGACAACACTCCGGAGATCAGGGGAGACAATCAGTGTTCTTCTTTGGCAGGGACCACTTGAAGGTCTGTGCACTAGTCCCAGTTCTTTACCAAGCAACCATTAAATAGCTCGAGACAGCTTTCCCTTGTCTCACCACAAAAGACATTCCCAGAGCTCTTCAACATCAACACGGGGGACTTTCATCTCTTTCTGGTGTTGGGGAAGGAAGCCAGGGCTTCATCCCTAGCAGGTAAGTGCTCTACCACAGAGGCAAGCCTACATCCTCTGACATCTTGGATTACAGTAAGTCAGGAGTTTGACACTTTTTATATAAGAGTTATCGAGACACACCAGATGAAAAGTTCAAGTATCAAGACAAATAATTACTTTCCTATCTCTTTAAATTGTCTAAAGATTAGCTAACATGGTAATAAATGGACAGAGCTTCTGGATAGAGAAAAAAGGAAAGCAGTATGTCAAAATTTCTTAAGGCTTTACTAATAAAATTAGCAATGCTAAAAGTTTTCTCATGAAAATAAATATCACTAGGAATTATGAATGAGAAATCTTTCCAAATGAAAGAAAATAAGCCAAAATCACCAAAGAAGACCCATAAATGGAGAGTGTAGTGAAGCCAAGTATCTCCCTGGTGAAACAACTTGGCCTTCATTGAGCTGCTAGAAAGTGGCATTATCAATTTTAACATTTGGAATTTAAGAAGTACAACCCTTTAACAATTTAAAGAGTAGTAATACATTGCTATGTTTAAGGATATAAAGAAATTTGTGATGAAAGACATTCCTGTTTGCCCAGCACCCGTCCTCCACAGAGAGGCCCTGGGGCTGGTTTCTCAGTGTCTTCTTAGAGGGTCTTGATCTATATACAAAACATACAGCGATAATTCTCTTTCTACTCTTTGAAAACACACAAGCGGCAGTGCACAAGGCCAAGGTTGTATCTTAAATACACAGATGGCTCTGGCTTGTTTCTGCTCATTGTGGAGCACCTGGGAACCGGCTCTATGCATAGCCGCTAGCCCACCTCATTCCAGTGCCAGCAATTATACTGCAAGTTCCACTAAGGTTTGCAGCTGAAGGTATTTCCAGTGGAACTATAAGCGTCGTCTGCTAGGAGGGTATGGGGTCCTGAGCCACCTGCGGAAGACCCTTTCTGCTTCTTTTAACCTTCGCCTTTTCTTCCACCCAGATCCTCACCTTTCTATGTTTAAAATTCTTCTAGTCTCTCCCCCCCAGTCTCCACTCGCTGTCTTTCTGTCCACTATTCCTTCACCCACTCTATTCCGAGCTTGAGTCAACACAGCCAGGCAACTTCTGAGCACAGGGAGAGAGGAGCTGGAGCAGCTGGGCAGTGCCAGGCGTGGGGATGGGGAGGCAGGCTGGTGTCGGGGTGAGGCCTGAGGAAGAGCAAGTTTGGAGAAGGTGCTGCCATAGGCTCTGGAGCAGCCAGAGCCCCAGAGCACAGTGGACCCGCAAGGCAGGGTCACCACAGAGATGCGGACGTGTGTTGGGGGACCAGAGCCCACAACAACTGACCGTGCTTTCTCCCTGGAGCACAGGAACAGAAGCCAGAGGCACACACAGATGTTAAATAAAATCCAGAAATGTTCACTCAATCAAGAACTGGTTAAAACAGTGTCTGACAGAACCCAGAAACACAACTGCAAGAGGTGGACCCCAGTTCTCAGATGACACTGATATCCAAGGTGTCCCTAAGTAAGGAATAACTGAGGCAAACAGGAGCCATATGGCCCAGCTCTGGCAGGGACAGACGCATGGCCACAGGCCAGGGCACTCTGGCCTCAGCAGGTATGTTCCACCTGCCAGGGCTGGGGCTTCAGGGGTTCCTCGGCTATGTCAAAGTGCAAACACAGACCATGGGAGCACAGGGTGGGCTGTGCATCCATGTGCTGAAGTCGTCACTGCCAGATGATGGCATCAGGAAAGTGGGCCTCCCAAGTGGGCTTGGTGTCTTTGTGAAAGAGGCCTCAGAGAGAACCTCTCCCCTCGGAGGTGTCACCCAAGGGAGAATCAGGAAGCCTGCCCTCAATGCCAACCTGCCAGCTCCTTCCCGGTGAATCAGCCTTCTGCTGTGACAGCAGCATGCGTGGACTGAGAAGCGTGTGCACCCTGGGCAGCTGCCTCCCAGGACAATCGGTGGCTCTGGGTCAGCCTCAGCCACTCTGACCCTGTCTTTCATTCCTCTGTTTAAAAGCTACAGCTTCCTTAAGCTCTTGGAGCTGTTTTCCTTCTCTGACAACAGGACTTCCCGCTGTGATGTCCACGGGGCCATTCCTTGTGAGCACGGGGGGAAAAAAGCCCCACGGTCTGAGACTGCGGTGCCCTTGAGCTCTCCATGGTTCTGCAGCTCAGAAAAGGATTCTCCGCAGGGTGGGCTCCCAACACTACCAAGTGTGGTCTCCGGCCTCCTGGCCCTTCCTGATCCTGACAGTGCCTCGACCCATCATGTGGCTCCTGGAGCTCCAGTTACAAATCGAGCACGTAACACTGCACTGTCCAGGCAGAGAAGCGCTTGGCAGCAGGCTTGAGCTTGGAACCACGGCTACCTGTGCAAGCCCCCAGGGCAGGGTGCCTGTTTGTCTCGCTCACTTGTTATCCCGAGTGCTCCCGACACTTACTACATAGTTACTGAACAAGGACATGAAGCCCCTGCAGTCCAGCCCTGGGCTGGGAGATGAGAACTTATGTGACCGGCCAGACACCACCGGCTCATTATGTCAAGTCAACCTAGGATTCCACACTGCAGGGCAGAGGCTAATGCAAATGACGACACAGGGAGAACCCCGGGATTCGGGCGGCACATCCTGCCGAGAACCTGTGTATGCAGTGAGCCTCTGGGACCACAACTCTTGGGGAAACAGGTGCTAAAGTTGCTTCTGGAACTGATAGTTCCTTAAGGGTTGAGACTCAGCCACTACTACTGCTTTCCTGGGATTCAGCAGTGTAAAATTCAGTTAGGAAAGAAACTACTTTAGTGTCTCTCTCAATAACTGGTTTTTACTTAATGTGTTCAAGGCAAAAGAGACACCCTCAGACAGACGATGAATCTGTAAAACACTGCAGCTTCACGGAAGCCCCTAAAAAGGACTCCGGCATCTGTTCCCAACCTTAGCAGCAACTGCATTTGGACTTCCTCACCTCCACTGACAACTACGACATGGAACGAAATACATGGAATAACTGTCTCCAGATACCAGACGGCAGGACAGACAGGACTCATTCCCAGGGAAAGGTGGAGGTGGAGGTGCCCAGGACACACCTGGCTCCCCCACTGCCACACAGGGGAAACCCTGGCACAGTCCACATCGGGCAGGAGCCCTCACCAGCCAGAATGGGAAAACACGGGGCTGTCAGTGCAGACCCTGGGTCGGCAGCAAGTCAGCAGTGAGACTAGTTCAGGTCTGGAATAAATTACACTAACAGAGCTTAAAAGCAGGCCACAAGAGAATCAAACTAATATGCAAGTAACAGTGTCCTTGCAGAACAAACTTCACACTTATAAGTCCAGAGTCGCAAAACAACCATATTGAAATTAACTGACAAGCCAAGAATCAGGAAAAGCAGACCAAGAGTACGTCAGTTCATCTGAGAGCTGATGAGATTAACAGAAAAGGACATTTTTCAAAACCGTTATAAGTAACCTCAATGTGTAAAGATAAGGCTGGAGCAGTCTCCTAATCGGGTGGGGAGAAATCAGGCGTGTCCACCAGATGGCCCACCTGCGGGACAGGCAGTGTAATCAGCCCTGGCCACAGCACTCTCCACCGCACTGCTCTGGTCCAGGTAGCTATCGCTGTCCAACCAGGGCTGCACGTATACAAGCTGAAATGCACCTAACTGCCCTAAATGCTGGGTGGACTTCTTTAACATTTGTTTCCTCTGATATGCATACTTTTTATTTTTTCCCCTTGAGACAGGCTCTCACTATGTAGCTCAGGCTGGCCTCGAACTCACTATGTTTTCCAGACTGGCCTCAGATTCATGGCAATCCCCTTCACAGCCTCCTGAGTGCTGGGATTACACCTGTGCCAATCCATTTGGTTTACAAATATGTGTGAGAGATACATTCTAATGAAGAAATCACTTTTTTAGAGCAACAAATTAAGATTGGAAGTTTTTTGTTTTTGTTTTTTTTAAATCAGCTATCATTATTAAGGAAAAGTAGAGAGACCTTACTGGCTTGTACTTCCTCACACAACCCGGGGACAAGGCTGTGGTTTGGTTACAAAGCCCAGAGGGGTCGGCAGCTCTCAGGGAGGTGAATCCTGCTGATGTGACCCTGTTTATTAATGGCGAACACAGGAATATGTCATGAGAAACCTGCTTCCAGATTAAGTGTTCTTATATTCAGTCTTTTGAAAAAGGGTAGAGAAAAGCACTATTCATTGTAAATATGCTGTTACTCACTGTTGGTGTACATAAGCATCAGTAGTCACTGTATCAGTGTCAAAGTATCACTTTATAATGTCTTTTGGTTTTTTCAGGTTTTAAGTTATATACAGTTTTAGAACAGGAATCTTTAAATATACTTAGCTTTTTGCAAAAAAGAACAGCCTTCAGGCGTCCAAGGCAACAGCAACCTCATGTGAAAGATTAGAAAAAGAAGTCGCTAAATATATTTAACAGATTAGATACCGCAAAACAGAAGGTCAGATAACCTGAAAACAGAAATAGACTTAATTCAAAATGGACAGACCAGAGACAGGAGAAATAGCCAGCAGACGTGCAAGCAGGATGGCATTTGTGTCCTCAGAGTCCGTGTGGAAAATACCTGCAGAAATAAGAGATGGAAGCTGTCCTTGTTTGATGACAGCCAGGAACTCACAGATCAAAGGGCCACCTCCAAACTAAAGCATATTATAATTTGCCAAAAACCTCCAAAAAACCCCAACAAAAACAAAAAGTCATTACAGGTAGATAGATGAGACAGAAAAAACAGGAACGGCATCTTTCAAGTGCATGAAGTACAAGGATAAGAGAAACCTACACATCCACAGAAGGCATAAATGTCCTTCAGAAACTTGGAAGGGGGGACAGCTGCTGTGGAGCACACATTTAGCACGTGTGAAGTCCTTGGTTCAGCGCCATCATGCTCTGTCCTGTCCCAAGGAAGAGGAGGAACAAGAGTATCGCCAGACCCAAGCCGAGAGAGAACTTCTTTCTCAGGCAGGGGAAGCGCGAGACAGACGCCTGGGCAGGTACAAGGGCGTGAAGAACACCAGACTAAAACATAGGTGAAAATGGACCTCACAGACTGCATGTAAATATCAATCATCCTAACAAAAGTGGAGAAAAATCTCTTTGAAAAACACTATGAAAATATATTAACATATCATAAAAATGACTATTGTGAGAAAAATATGAATTTTGAAGACCTAACTCTGATGCAGAGGGAAAAAAAAAAACAAAAAACCAACAATTAGGAAAGGTTAAAAAGTGACACTCTCCAAGTGTTAGTCAACTTTCTATTCCTGTAACACCTGAGACAGTGCAGGGCGGGACTGCTTGGCTCACGATCACTGGCGTTTCAGTCCTTGGCCGACTGACTCATTCCTCTGGGGAGTAGCACATCATGGCGGGGCAAGTGCTGGGCCAAGTGGCTGACCTTGTGGCCCAGAGGCAAAGGGAGAACACAACAGCTTCCCATCGACCTCCGAGGACATGCCCCAGGGACGTAGGACGGCCCAACAGGCCACCTCCTGAAGATGTCAAGCTGTGGACTGAGCCTTGTAACAAGTGAGCCTTTGAGGGATACTCAAGATCTGTCCACAGCAACTTTGTAAAACCATTTCTGGGCTAGAAAGTTAAAGACAGCTGACTAACGTGAGGCTTTGGAGCAAATAAGTGGAACTGACTCAATTCAATCTGGAAAAATGACTACTAATGTCCAAACTTGAAAAAAATGACTAGAACACAGCCTCACAGAGATTCTGCTTGTTCATTACAGCATCACAATCACAACTTGCTCCTAGCTGAGACTTTATTCTCAAAGGCATTTTTAAGAAATCATGATGTATCTTTGCAAGGTTAAGAATCACGAAGATAAATTAAATGGTAACTTTTCTACATATAAGTAAGTATTTAGAAAACATGCATTAAAAATTCCTCTGCAATAGAAACTAAAATTAGGTATAAACTAAACCTTTAAGAAATATACAGAATAAATATCGAACACTAAATTTTACTAAGGAAAATATGCCAGAAAAAAGGGAAGTGAAACAGATTACGTCTCTGGAGTCATCTCGTATTGTAAAGCGCTTATTATTCTCAATTTAATTCTGACAGACTTACAAACCCTTGGGTAGGACCTAGCAGGAAGACAAGCTAAGAAACTGACTGAGAACAATGAGCGGAACAGACCTTTCTAGGTACACAGGCTTATGCAAAGAACACAGGTTTCAGTACAGAAGAAACAAGACACAATCGGTCTAGGAAAAGCTCTGAGATAAGAACACCTGCGTTACAAGCCAGCATGTGTTAGCATCCGATACATAGGGATGAAAAAAATCAGAAAGCTTATTTGCTTTTTAAATAATCTTTAGTAAGAAACACACTACAACACATGGTTTCTAGACAGGAAAGGAAAAAATCAGAGAAGGGCAAGGACCTACCAACCGAAAACATGACATTAAAGTGTTCATATAAGGCGATTTGAATGCAAAGAATCAAACAGACTTAAGACGCATGTGCATACAAAAGATGTCACAGTCAACTCAAATAACAGGACAAAACATAAAAATGGATGTTTCTATCTCTCAATCAGGAAAATGTGCCGAGGTCAGGGCTGGTGAAGATGCCCACATGTGAAATGGCACATTCCAGATAGCAAGTGTGTAAGCCGCGCTGAGCAACCTCTGCTCTTACGGTCTCACCCTCCACCGTCCATTCCGAAACTTAAAACTGCCCAAGGTCTTTTTTTTTTTTTTTGCATACAATAGGTATTCATATAGCTTTATTTCAGTGTCAAAAAGTAAGGAAATGGTTAAATTACACTATATATACACTAGGACAATATTATCATGTAACTATTATTTAAGATGAAAAAATAGGCCAAAAATGCACTGCAAGGGCTACCACTTATATGATGTCATATATGCTAAATTAACTAAGTGAATTTATAACCAGGGCGCATCTGAAAGGTGTGCTGCTGCCTGCAGATCTGATAACCAAGCTCTGATGCCCAGGCTTGTTCCGTCCATTACCTACTCCTGAAACCTGTCGGGTGGGGCTAGACGGACAGCTACCAGCAGTGTTTTCCTGTCAGCTTATTATGATGTCAGTTGTGAAAACACTAATAATGGCTCTTTCTTGTAGAGATGAGTTATTCCTAGAACTTTGTAAATTATGATGCTATACATATATTACTGACATAACCAGGAAACCACTTGAAAACATGCTACATAGCATTCAAAATTCAGATGAAAGTTTCTGCCGTATTACTTTTTGTTAGTTAAGACTTATTGGTATTTTTCTGACTGTATTTGAGTTTAGGACTGTTTCATCTAGAGCCAGCTAGTTTAAGGTGCACGAGTTTCAACTATTTCTGATCATCTCAGAGTTCAAACTGTTTCTGATCATCTCAGGTATTCATGCTTACCTGAGCCCTCAGCACCAAGGTTTTGAGGGCTGTGTCCTAACTTCTTTTTCCCAGAAGCCCTGGAGTTTTTACTGCATGACTCTGCACGACGTGTAGTTTTCGGAAATGGATATACCACATACAGCAGAAATGATTCTACATGTTCTTTTCATTGTTCAACAGCAGTCTTTTGCTTTTGCTTGATTCAAGAAAAATGTATTTACAAACATATTTTAGACCTGCTCTTCAAAATAAAACCACCTAAGCAGTGATAAACTTCAAGATGGCTTACAAACTAGCTGAGCAGGAACAGAGACGAGGTGGGGGCATCTACTGTCAACCACACTTTCAGAATGTACCTGTTCCTCCTGAGCCCCCACTTTCCAAGAATAGCTTGACAGAGAATCCATCTAAGCCTAAGGTAAAATATGGACACTGCTGGTCCCTCCTAACAGAGTACAGCTAGAGGATGCAGCCAAGTGGCTTCTGTGGGTACAGCCCCACGGCTGCTCAAAGCTGAACAAAGGCAGAAAGCCTTGCTGGGCCCAGGCAGATGAGGTGGTTTCCTCCCTGGCAGGGAGTCTAGAGAAACATTTCCTCTCTGTGTTTGAAATGCACCATCTCCCCTCAATGGCTTGCCCTCCTCCGTCCTGATTCCCACCCCTCAGGGCTGCACACGGGGTCAGAGGCCACTGTCACTTAGCATCTGCTAGGGAAAACTACACACATACCCAATTTTAAAACTGATTAATAAAACATGATTAATAAAGTGCCTTTGTCATCTCACTGTACCCAATCCTGCCTTTATCCCTGGCACTGTGAGGGGCTGCTGGGTGTCAGCGGTGCCACAGAAGGCCCCTCCATGCAATGCCTGCTCCCCCTGGGCTTGACCATCAACTCCGTCCCCGAGGTGGCGCCAGTCCACGCATGGACAAGTATCTCAAAGATCCTGAGCAGAGTGTCAGCAAACAGCATCTAAAAACTCTGTTAAGTGCGCAGTTCTACAGCACGCACACAATCCCGGCACTGCAACCATCATGCTGTCCGTATCTCCACAATCCCTCGTCTTCCCCAGACTGAAGCTCTGTCCCCAGTGAACACCAGCTCTACCCCTCTCCTCCCTCAAGGCTCCAGCATGCACCACTGTCCTTTCAGTTCTCATGTACACAGCGCATACTTGCTCAGTGTGGTGCAGAGTTCCCAGGGCACACCAGGGCAGCACATCAGGAACCCCCTCAAGCGGCCCTGATAAGTCTCCGAGGTGGCTGGACCCGTCCTGTCGCCCAGCCATCAGATGAGTCGTCTCTCACCTCACTGCTGTGGTGCCCTATGCTGCTAACACTGGCTGCAAGGCAGGACCCGCTTCAGTCTTTGGGTCTATCCCCACAAGTATAAGCAATGGATCATACGGTCGGTCTGTATTTAATTTTTAGGTTGTGTTACTATTTCCCTAAGTTACTTGAGAATATTTAAGGGGTAATTGTACTCTAGCTCTTGGAAAAGAATGACAGCCTCTGACGACTTCCCTTGCTGCTCCTTCGATGTGCTCGCAGACCTGAGGCTGTAGAAGCCTCCAGCTGTCAGGGGTCTGACAGTCACAGGCAGAGGGCAGACGTTCTGCAGCCCATCCGAGACTGAGTCAGAAAGTCTTCTGTGGATAGGACAGAACTGCTGTCCCCAAACAGCCCCAGAGGGTTAAATGCTCCCCCAGGGGAGGTCCTGAGCTTGTCAAGGACCTGATCTTAAAGACATGGAAGAATTTGCCAAATGATTTTTAAAAACGTTGAGACACTGTCTCACTGTATAGTTTAGGCTAGTCTTAAACTCACTGTGTGGCCCAGGCTGGCTTTGAACTCACGGTGGTCATCCTGCCTCAGCTTCCCAGGTGCTGGGATTACAGATGTGTGCTACCATGCCTGGCCTACAGTGAATGACTTACTGACAGCGGAAAAACAAAAAGAACTAACTAGATGATTTCTGCTTTTCCAACTGGCAGCCATTATCACAAATGAGGCCAAGTTCAGGTACAACCAGAGATGACCAAGTGTCCTTGCAGTGGAAAGGTCAGTATTCTACAGATTATCATGTGCCAAGAACCTCCTGTCAGTTTTAATCTTCATTTTGAGTTATGCTGAGCTCTTCAGAGAGCACTAATCCCTGAGGGGATTTGGACGTCTAAATCTAGCAGAGACACAAGACCTTTCATAGCTCAAAGGAAATCTAAATGTGCATCTTTACTTAGTTCTTCAATACATATAAGCAATGAAACAAAGTTATTGGCTTCAAAGCTATTGGCTACAACCAAAATCAAAGTTAACAGCCAGAAAATGAAAATCCTTCAAAGCCAACAGTGTCCTTCAAAAAAGCGAACAGAAAACTATATTCAAGTGAGACTGGCCTTCAATTACAGATGCAAATATTAAGTTTTATTTTTCCTGCAGACAAACTAATACAATTAAAAATTACTTAGTCCATATAAACTGTACAGTTCTAAGCATATCATGATAAATTCCTAAAGAAAATTCGACAAGACAGGTGATACTTTAATGTTTTATATTCCTTCATTATTAGTAGTCTGCAAACAGGTCAAACACTGGAGAGAAACAACATTTGCACAGTTATGTTATAATGTCACTCTCAATACCAAGAAAGGAACAGAAAATTGTAAAATTCATCTTCCTCTTTATTGTGGAGTATAAAAAAGAATTATCAAGAAAAACAGAGACAAATGACATGCAAGAAATCCAAAGGCTGGAGCTCAAGGACAGAGCACCCTACAGCATGTGCAAGGCCCTGGATTCGAGCTCCTACACTACATAGAAGAAAGCAAACAGTAAGAGTGCTGTCTGTGGCCTAATTCTTCAGCAGCAGAGGGGGTGGCGAGGGATGCACGTCTTATAGATCACATTTATAAAGCTTCTATTTCCTGTAAAAATGATTTCACTTTATTTGCCATGGGCCTGAATTCTTTTTATGCTTTTCTTTATAATGTTTATCTTGACTTTTAGAATCAGCCAGGTTTTATAGCTATTGTTTTAAAATGCAACTAACCAACTGCAACCTAATTCCCCTATTTTACTACCAATTGCATGACCATCAACTTCAAATCCTAACTATAGAAGGAAGACACTATCTTGGTTACATGTACTGTAGTTCTAATTGAAATTCTACTCTGAAGCAAATCTACAACCAATCTCTACTGTATCTGATATATTCTAGACTAACATGTTCAGGGCTAATTTCCTATTTCTGGTACAGACATCTCACAGAAGGCAAAATGACAAACAGCTCCTCTGGAAGTATGAGTTTGCTGAGTAAAGTCAGTTGAAGGTGTTCACTGGTAGCCACAGTGATGTCAATTAGCCCTTCCATTAAAAACAGAATCTAACTGTCACCATTTTTACCAACGTCTTAAGTATTCCAGCAGCAGAAACTTCAAAGGACAGTTAGTAACTACTTTATTTTTCCCCTCTAAGTCAGAAAGTACCACGAGAACATGAGAAGATGTGATCTCGTGGCAGTAGGAAACCAGCTGGGAGAGGCGGGTGGAGAGTTGCTTCTGCTCAGGAGCTCAGCTGCCCACCTGGAACCACCTTCTGGGTCCAGAGACTGTCAGGGCTGGGAAGGCAGTCCTGGGAACCAAGGCTGAGGGCTCCAGGCTCCATCCTGTCACCCTCGAGGCATTTTGCTGGCCTTTCAATTCCTCTGAAGGGCCTGGGAACAAGGCCTTCACTGAACCCACACTGAAACCTTCAGGAACTCAAGTCTCAGGATTTTTCAGTCCAGACTGTATTTTTAAAAAATGACATGATTACCTAAAGGAAACTTACAGGGACACAGACACTCTTAAAGTTAATAACAACATGAAGCAGAATTTCCTGAGGGAAGGGTACAAGCATACAAAGTTTGTAACGAAAGGGTGGTCACTCCAAACATGTTTGCAGCTATATATATATATGTATTTTTTTTTTCCAGTACTAGGCATTGAACTTGGTCCCTTATGCTTCCAGCATAGCATGGTGTGGCTGTATTTTTAACAGGACTTAAAATTTACTTATTTCTGCATACTCAAAGTATGGAACAATCAAGTTAATCATTCTAATATCAAAAGAAGTATATGTATATCAAATGGGTAAATGTCTACAGCTCCAAGGGAAGAAGCTCTTCACAGATAAAAAGTTGGTCAAAGAGCTGGAACTACAAGAGACAACTGCCCCGGAATGCATCATAGTGGGCTGCCGGGAGTCAGAACCTGTGGTTCACAGAGGAGCCATCCAGAAGCCAGGGCAGGACCTTCTCCATGTGACAGAGCACCAGGGAGGAAACCCTGAAGACCTGCCACAGGATAACATGACCTGGCCTAACAGTCAAGCATCTCTCCACAGAAGAAGACCTGGCAGGAGGCAGAGCCAGATGCAGGCGTGGCAGAGAGGTACGGCCACCCAGCAGAAGAGGATGCACCTGTACTCCTGGGTCTGCTCCTGACCCGTCCTTCCTCTCAGGCCCCTGGAAAATGGCAGTAGACCCTGCTGGCTCATTCATCCAAGGGAAGGAGACAGTCCAAGCCCTGGGGCAGGGGGAAAATCCTGAGGAAGCTCCAAGAAGCACAACAGGCTAAAGATAGAAATACAGACGGAAATGAAGATGGGATCCGAACATAGACTACCCTGCTCCCCTTCCCATCCTACCCTTACACTAGTCTAACAGAAACTGGGTAAAAATCAACATCAGGTCAATCTAGGGAGGACTCCTCAATGGACAAGATCACGCAGAGAGAAGTCTTATATGGTCCAGGTAGGGGGTGGCTGAAAGTGACAGGAGATCAGAAAAGCGTTCCTTCCTCCCTGGCCTCCACCTACACGCAGAGCATCTTTACAGGAATCTGCAGCTCACACACAAAATCTACACGCAGCTCAAGTTGATGAGATGAATTCAGCCCATTTACTGGCTGCCATAGAAAAACCATCCCCATTTCTACAAATAAATATTATGTATCACAACTTTTCTGCTTTATACAAGATGACTATCATTCAAACAAAAATTATAACATATGAAAGAGCAAGTAAAAATACCATGCACTTCCCAGAAACAATCAGCAGAACCACAACTCAGGGTGGACTATAAGTCTTATCACAAGGAACATTAATTATGATAGATGTTGAAGGATCTTCTGGAAAAAGTGGATGGTTTGCATGAATAGCAGAATTCTTACAAGAAAGAGTCACGTGTTAAGGGTAGAACTAAAGTAACATCATACAGAGAGACAGAGAATTCCCTCAACAGGCATCAGTAGAGTCCACAAAGCTGAGGAAAAGTTCAGTGGAGATTCAGATATGGAGTCAAGAGAGTAAGAAACAAAATAAAACTCTTGCAAAAAAGAGCAGAATGGCCAAGAAACAAACCAGACAGTCTGGCTGGAAACTAGACAGAAAGACACTGCACAGACAGGAACAAAGGCTTAGTGCAGACTCCTTGTCAGAAACAATACAACGCAGAAGATGAAGCAACATCTTCCAAAAAACTTTAAAAAGCCAGTAAGAGTTCTCTAATCTCAGTGGGCATAAAAGATTTGAATACACCATTCTGATTCTATAAAGATGACTCTATTTAACAACTGAAGTCTTAATGTGAGATTTCCAAATGTGAAACAGGAAGAAAATGTTCAAATGAGAAGAGGAACGAGAGCAGGGTGAGGGGGAAGAAAGGACAAGGAAAAATGGAAATAAAGCTTTTCCAAGTAAGGAGGAGCAGTCAAAGGGAGGATGAATGGGGGAAAAAAAAAAGCAAGATGTATCACAAACACAAACTGTATGTATATCTAAAATGTACCAATACATATTTTGCTTTAAAAAACCTAATCACTTGTTTAAAAAAAAGATTCCCAAATGTTTATAAATACAGTGTTCCTATAGGAAAAATAATAGATGAGACTGGAACATAAGAAATACTAGATAACTGCTGGGCACAGCAGTGCAAGCCTATGGTCCTAGCTGAGGCAGGGGGATCACAAATTCAAGGCCAGCCCGAGCGACTTAGTGAGGCCCTGTCTCGAAACACAACAATAAAAGGGCTTCAGCTGTGGTGACAATACTAAAGACTTGACTGGCATTATAAATCAGTGAGACCTAGTATATTTACAGAGCAAGCCTCCCCAACAGCACAACACACCTTCTCAGGTGTGGGAAATCCTAGCCCACAGGTAGGATTTCCAGGAAAGAATAAAGCCATAAAACATGTTTGACTACACGTCAGGACTGAGACATGTAAAGCAGGAGCTCTAACACAGGGAAATGAAACTAGAATTTGAGACTGGAATGTATTTAAAAAGATCTACAGCCACTACCCTAAGCTTCAACCCTGAAAAATCAGAAATAGAAGAGTAAACCAGACAGCAAGCAGGAGAAAATAGAGATAAGAAAATACATTAATAAATTAGGGGGCAGAAAAACACCAGAAACCAAAACAATTCCAGTGGTTCTTTGAAAAAGAAAATCAACAAATCATTAGCTTGAGCAATCAAGGAAAAAATACTAACATAGGACTGAAAAAACAGATTACTGCCAATTTAACAAGAGGACTATATGGAAATATTAGGAACAAATCTATACCAACAAATTAAAATAACCCACAAATTCCTAGCAAGATACAAACTAGTAAAACTGACCCTAGATGAAATAGAAACTGTGACTAAACCTATCATTGAAGAGGTTCAATCAACAATCAAAAAACCTTGCACAAAGATCACTGCACTGGTGAATTCTAGTTTAAACAGTTAACACTGGTTCTTCACAAACTCTCACAAGAAACAGAAGAGAAGGAAACACTTCCCCTCATTCCCTGAAGCCAATACCACCAAGACACCAAAGACAGACAAAGACTTCACGGCACATAAAGGAGAATACGCACGCTGCCCCATTTGGGTTGTCTCAGGAATGTGAAATTCGGTCCATGCAACAAGGAAGCGTGACTAGACACATGAACAGGAGTTCAAAACACAGAAGCACCGGGGATGGTGACGCACTGGGTGTGCAGACTCCCTGGCTGCTGGCCAGGGCAAAGTACAGCCTGCACAATCACGTGTGGAGTGAAAAGCTGTTAACGACTACGGGAGTGATGACCTGGTGTTTGCATTTTTAGCACCACACTTTAGGTTCACAGAGAACAGTAAGCGGTGCCGTGCTGGCTATGGCGGACACCTCGTGGTCACTGTTCCCTGGGTGAGGAGCCTCGTGCTGTGGCCGACTGGACGGCCGTGGTTTATGTATGGGCTTCTGCACCACGATCAGTGTGCCCACGCTGTTAGTGACACACGATCTCACTCAGCCCAGGGTCCTTGGAGTTGTATTGTTTACTGTTCGAAACTTCAGGCAGAATATGATTAGAAACAAACAAGAACAATGGTAACTGCAGGAGAAAAAAATCTATCTTGAGTGGTTCCGGCGCCTGTCTCGCAAGCGCAAGGACCGGGGTTCGATTCCCCGGTAACCACATAACAATACTGGGTGTGGTGACCCACACCCAGCAGCAACCAGTACCACATACCACAGTGCCGGGCGTGGTGGCTCACGCCTGTAATCCCAGCACTCGGGAGGCAGAGGCAGAGGATTGTGATGTGAGTTTGAGGCCGAGCTCAGGGCCAGCCTGAACCACAAAGCGAGACCCTGTCTCCAAAAACCTAAAAAAAAAAAAAAAAAAAAAAAAAAATCTATCTTGAAAGCCATATAACTGTGTCTTTGATCATATGACATCAGAGTGAAGGTTGAATCTACTTATTTTCACAAACTTAAAACAAACGTGCCTAAGCTCTCAGGAGAGCATCGCAGGCTGGTCCACAGGGTGACCATGGCCTGCCAGGCCCTCACAAGACAAACCCCATCCAAGGAGCTGCCCAGGGACGGCAGAGTGAAGGCTGCACAGTGCTTCCTCCTCCCCAGGACCTCTCTGGCCCCTTGGCTCTGTGGCCTCTCATTACTACCAGGAGGCTGGGCCTGTACTGGCCTGAAGAGCCCACACAGCAGGTGGCCTGGGGGTAGCACCTCTTTCCTCCCAGGGGTGAGGACAGCCCTGCTGTCGGAGGAGAGCTTGGGCAGCTCCTCCCACCGCACAACCACATCAAAACCACCTCTCAGACACTGCGCTTCTCTGATCACCACTCAACCCCACTGGCTGATAATTCAACAGTCTCTCCCTCCCAGGCTCTGGGTTCCAGGGAGCACAGAAGAAGAGGCCCGAGGGTTCCGGGGAGAAGCCCTGTGTCTTGACGCTGTGAATCCAACCAGGCGGCTCATTCTGAGGTCAGAGTGGAAGCCAGGCATGCCGTGTACTGAGGTCTCTGACTCAGGCTCATGTCCTCTGGTCTAATCATTCCCTTGGATTCAGTGTGTCTTTGTTTCTCTTTGTCGGCCTCTTCACTTGGAAAACAAAAACAAACCGAACTGAAAGCTTGTTCTTCCAAACTGTAAACTGTCTGAAGTTCTACTGAACAGGTCTGAAGGTGAACAAATTCCGGGAAACTCCACCACGCCCTCTCCTGACTTCTACTCAGCTGGACTCTGGCGCACTGCAGGACACAGGCTAACACCAGCAGATCCTTCCACGCCCTCAGAGACAGCACTCCTGCTCAGCGGCTCTGTACTGACCTGCTCTCCGCTCCACCTCCTGATGCTGCCTCACGGTGTAGCCTGTTGGACAGCAGACCAGTTACATGGTCCTGTGTGTGTCAGCATGTGGACCTCAGGATGAGCTTACTCAACAAAGGAAGGAGGTATAAGGACAAATGGTCCTTATATATAGAGCTGTGCTCACTTGTTTCCTCCCTCCCTCACCATTTCTGGCCAGAAGCACAGGTAAAACCTGAGTCTGCCCTCAAGAACTTAACCTGGCAGGAAGAGAAAGAAGAAAATCGCAGCTCGAGCAGGTAACCATTGGCGGACAGTGTTTCCAGTGCTGACTGCACAGGGCCAAACAAATACACACGTCTAACCTTGTGCAGATCAGATGAGTAACTAACACACAGCCAGGCTTGGTGGCACTTACCTGTAACCCCAGCACAACAGATCCTGGGCTTAATCACAAAATAACAGACAACAAAACAACTCACTTGCCCAGCTACCCACCCACATGCCAAACACACACTGAGTGCCACACAGTCACATGACAGAGGCAGTCTGGTTTAGACAGTCGGACAAGGACTGTAGGAGAGATCAAGGAAGGCTTCTTCCAGGAAATGCAACTGGGCTGAGGACTAGGAGAAAAACCAAGTTAAAAAAAAAGCAAAAAAATAAAAGGAAGAAGAGAAACTGGACAATTTCAGAGGGTGAAGGAATCCTATTTCATTGGAGGCAGAGTAAGCAATGCAGAGGCAGCCCCAAAGGTAAGAGGCCTGCTTTTTACCTTCAGGACGTTGGAAAGCAAGAAAAGAGCCATGAGTATGGCAGTGACCTACGGCTCTAAGCTGTACAAGATCTTCTTGTCCTAAACTGAAGGATGTATCAGAAAAAGTTAAGAGACTTGCTGCTTGAGCTAGGGGTCAGAGGGTGGCACATGCGTGGAGAGGGGTTGGTTGGCAAGGTCACGGGTGAGGAGAATGAGTGTTTCTGCTCGGGCCCTGAGCTTCCTGAAATGGAGAGCCCGGGGGCCGCCCCACCCTATGAAGGGGCAATTTTTTTTGGTGTTTGCAATGCTCACGATGAAACAGGTTACTTTAAAAATTTAAAGACTTAAGTAATTACTTACTACCGTATGGCGTATAGTCTCTCCTTCTAAGGTACTTACTTCTCCTCCCTTTCTGGGAGGAGTTTCTGTTTGGATTCCTTTAAGAGACTCATCTCATGGCACAAAACAAATGTTCACAGATGAAATGCACAGGGCATCATCTCATAGTCCTAGTCACCTACCGGCTCACGATGAAATGCACAGGGCATCATCTCACAGTCCTAGTCACCTACCCGCTCATGGACTCTTGAACCCAGCTCTGCGTGTGGCCATGAGGACTGTAAAACCCCACGTCTAGTCTAAACACAGAATCCTTTGTGGATGAGCCAGGTATGCAGAATCTAGCCAAGAATGCAGCCTCTCACAGATCTGGATGCAAGCACGTGTGGTGAAAGGTGAGCTCCCTGGCAGGCACACACCCAGGAGGTGCAGAACATCTGTGTGAATGTATGGAGCTCCCGGCAGAGGACTCAGCCTGAGACCACCTCTGCAGGGCTGCAGGTTGCTCTGATTGGAAGGGACAGACAGAGAGGAGAAAAATGGGGAAGTTGGCAGAAAGCTAGTCATGACCGTAAGTACATCTTGGGCTAAAGGAAAAAGATGCTGAGCCTTGAAGGCTGCTGGCCCACAGCTCCAAGGGCTGCCATTTCCACCACAGCAGCCTCAAGCTGTGCAGAGCTGTCCTACACTGAAGAGTCCTACAGCTTAATTTGCAAAGCTTCCAGGCTAAGCAAGTTAGGCCAAAATGAGGTATTTGCTTAAGCAAATTTCTAAGCTACATTCTCTATCAGTGTTTCTCAAACCAGAGTCCAAAATACACCTACAGTGAGTCTAAGAGATCAGCATCACTTAACGACCCTGGGATGTACAGCCTCCCACTGCCCAGGCGCTTTCCCATCAGCTGGTCTGGCTGACACCAAGCACCACCTACGGCACAAGGCTCGGCCAGGAGCACTGGGGACAGCTGCTAAGGAATGACTAAGAGCCCCAAATCTAACAAGTCTTTTTATCTTTGGAGGTCACCCTGGGGATGGAACCCAGCGGCTCGTGCACACTGACAAGAGCTCTGTCACTGAGCTGCACCCTCCCTGCACGTCACTTTATAGGTGAGGAGAAGAGCTGCTTGAAAGCTGAGATGGAAGGCTGACCACAGGATCACAAACCTCAAGTCTGACAGCCTCATGTGCTGAGTTCTCAGAAGTACATGTAAAGAACTACAGCAGTTGTAAAACTGATTCAAAATCAGTCTTGACTACTTCACAACAGTGCTGACAGCCAATTGCCGACTCAATCTGTTTCAATTCCTGCCTGTGTGAAGGAAATGCATGCTGACGTGGCGGCGGGAGCTCTGTGGCTGACGTCCGGGTGACGTCCTGTGTCGGCAGGCATCTGGCTCGCAAATGGCCTCACCTGGTTTACTCGCGCCCTTGAACTTATTAAACAGTAACACATTCACTCTCAGGATTGGAAAAGTGCCATGCTGGGCTGTCACAGCAGAACGCAGGCTATATAATCAAGAAAACCCGGTGTGTAACTATTTGTTAAATGCATATTAGAAAATCCCCCGTGAAAAGTGGAAAACCCACAAATTAGACTGTATGCTATAGAACCTTCCCAAATGGCTGAGAAAATGGGGGAAGACTGGTTTGAGCACTTCTAGAGAACACATTACCAGAAAGTGACATGTGGAGTGCTTAGAGCAGAATATTTACCAGGGCAACCTCTTGCCCCTAAATAAAACAAAAGTAAACTACAACAAAACTCAGCTTGAGACTATTTCATATTACTCTTGGTTTGTTGTTATAAAGTGATCGCAACTTAGAGAACAGCATTGATAGCATACCATAATTTTAGAACATTTGTCCTATCAAAGAAGGTTTTCTTGAAAAACCAAAATCAAATTTAAGACAGGGAAGAAAATATGTTTAAAACGTATAAAGTATTATTCCAAATCACAGAAATCAGAAACATACTCAAGAGTTACACTCTGTGAGACAGCTCCATGTTCTACACTGGGCCAGACAGAGTAGTCCATCCCGGTCCCTGCAGATTTGCCACCTACATGGTCACCAGACAGACACAAGCAAAATGTCAGTGACGCAGGCATTAGACAGCGTGCTCTTCCAGACCGTGCTGATATTGTGCATGTTATTTTGTCACAGTGTCCCCACAAAGCCAAGCGGGAAGTACTAGAGAACGCCAAGCTTTGTTGCAGGGTCATCCGAAGAGGTCACTACATTACAGTGCTAACCTGGGGCCTAGGATTATTACACTGGCAAGACAAAAATAATCTCCATCTAGTCTAAGAGCTTCAGGTAATAATGCATTTCTTCTAGTACAAGTCACAGCACCTTCTACAGCACATGCAGCTTCTCTTCCCAGACAAAATTCAAAATACTGCCCCACACGGTATTTAATTAAATGTGCAGAAGCTACTCTCCCAGACCATGTTGTCTTACTACCTGATTTTAAGATATTATTATAACTAACTTGCAAAAATATGGTCAATGTTTAAACTAAAAAATTAATACAGTAAAAGACACAATGGCATTAATCCCCCTCAAAATATTCTTGCTGGCTTCAAACACACTAATCCTATTACTGTTGTCGCTGTTGGAAGCAGCTCTGTAAGTTCTTTTCCTCAGTGTCTCTGTAAGATGTGACCAAAACTGCAGTGAATGCAGTCGCCAAGCGCCATCCACAGGCAGGCAGCTAATGAATAGGACGCACAGCTTCACACCTTATTTACCATGTGACTCTGCGCAACTTCTAGCTCTTTCCCAAGTCAAAACAACCATGAAATGTAAACATTTTGAGTAGGCTCAGGACATCGCAGCAGCCCCACCAATATAAGCAGACACTTGTGAAAGAAGATGCCCAGAATTGAGTGTTTAAAATGAGAGGGAATCTTCTGGGGTGAGGGTAGGGGGGGAACTATGTGTTCTACTATAATAAATTACTTAAAAACACTGCATTTCTCAATCATTTTCTTTCAGGGCTTCAACTGCCATAGAGACATAAGGAATTTTTAGTGAGCAGCAGAAACTGTGCTGTGAAAATGTAGTGTGATCATTCATTTACTGTCACTGTAACAAAATAACTGAGGCTGGATAACGTGACACAGACAAAGGTTTCCTTAGCTCACAGTTCTGGACATGAATATGCTATCAGCTTGGCTGTGCTGAGGACCTGGTAGAAGCTGGCAGCAGCACATGAGTGCCTGCACAGTCAGGTGAGAAACGAGAGACCAAGCAAGAAGAGGCTCATTGATGCCCTGCAGCGTCAGGCTGGTCCCTTTGACCTAATTGCCCTCCTGGCCCCACATCACAATGCGACCCTGTGACGACCAGGCCCCAGCACACTCAGACTGCACCACAGCTGCAGCACACAGACGAGCTAAGGGCCAGCGCTGGGAAGCGAGAGCTCCGAACCCAGCAGGTGTCCAGCGCCATGTACATCAGAGCCAGGAGCTGTGCAGTGTAGTACTCTAATACACTGAATGACGATTCCCTGTTTTCTGCAGGGCACAGCTTTTCCCAGACTGCTTCTTGGTACCCGCTCATGTTACATGAGCCACTTCCCGTATTCCCCATGGAATACGGTTTTAAAAATCAATTTAGTGATTTAGCATAGGTTTGTATCGACAGAAAAGAGGTCGGCACCGTGCGCACATCACCCCAACACGTGGAAGCCCGGAAGTGCTGGAGACAATGAGCACAGCCTTCAGGACGATGAGGACTTCCGAGTGTATCTGGTACCTTGTCGGGTCAGGAGCTGCCTGGAGAAGAGAGAAACCCTGATCACTGCCAGCCTGGCTCTGAAAGACTGCTGTGGACACCATCTCCATGCTGCTGGCTGACTTCAGGTCAAGGGATACTGGGAGGGCGGCTGCTCACCCAGAGGTCAGCTGAGGACACCAGACTAGGTCTGCTGGCAATGGGACATCTCGGTCCTGGTGCAGGGTCTCACGGTGACCCTCAGCATGAAGGCTGGGCTGAGGGGTCCAGGACACACGGCACTTGATGTGGACAGCATGGTCCTGCTGCTGTCCCTCCCCTCAGCACACGGACACAGCATGGAGAAACGAGAGGCAACTGCAGTTGAGATAACTGGATAGGAAGGTGTGACTTTAAGGTACGTATGACAACTACTTACTATATTCCTATTAAAGAAATTTTTAAGCACAAGCAATTCACAAATAAGACAGTGAGAGAGGGGTAGAGCAATGTTATAAACATAGCGAGTTCTAACGCAGGGCAGGGAGGTGGCTGGTGAAGAGAAGAGTGGATGGCAAACCCACTAGCCTCACAGTGTGAAAGCTGGGCTCAGAACATGATCTGAGTAACAAATATTTTCTGAGGTAGGAGCTGGAACCACTGAGCTAAATCTCCAGCCCAGGATAACAAATACTTTGGACCCAAGTTTAAAATGTTTTCTTATTCTGAATGCCTCAGTGGAGCCTACTCACAGTCCTAGAGGGTGAGACAGTTAGTTACACAAGATCCGATCGGGGATAAAGTAAGGTCAAAGTGAGTGCTGCACTTGTATGAGGCATTCAGGAACAGCTAAAGTACCTCATCATAAATAATCACGCAAATAGAAATAAACAGACGACTGGGCTTATGAGGCAGTTCTGTGTAGAGCACACGACCGGTATCTGCAACCCGGGCTCAATGCCACCATGAGGGAAGCAGGAAAGCAGGATGGCCTGAAGCCTGTGACCGTGTCACATAGCTGCAGCCAGGGCAGCAGAGGCCCTGGCCTGAGCACAGGGAGGGAGCTGTCAGCTCCAAGTGCGGCTAGGGGCAGAGTGTGAAGTGGAACCTTGCAGGGGCTGAGGGATCAGAGCTGGCATGGAGCAGACAGGACAGAGCTGCACAGGCAGGAACAGGCGCAAGGTTCTGTACCTTAAAGCCTATTTCCTTCTCTGAAACAGAAAGAGACCCTTGGGAGGACGGCAGCCGTGGATGGACTCTGGGGAGAAGAGGGTCTGAGGCACAGCAGTGGATCAGGCAGGCTGCACCCACCTTCCACCTGGGCGCAAGTTCCCAGGCAGGTGCACGTCTGGCTGCGGGAAGGGAGGAGCGGTCCTTCAGGCACAGTTGGGGGGATGAAGGCCACCGCTCTGATATCTATGGGAAACCTCTAAGGAAGGCAGGCCGGGCTGGGCAGTGACAGGGTGGGGCTCGGTTGCACCAAGCAGACCTGGAGCAGTGTGATTTTGCAGGAGGCTGGGCATGCAGGGCATGGGATGAAAATAGCAGCAACACTGCAGGGACATGGAGGGGGTGACGACAAAGAAACGTAGGGCCACGGGTCCAAGGCCTGGGTCCAGCGCTGCTGCTGGAAGCTCCTTCAGAGACCATGAGCTCTGGAGGGGTGAGGGCACGTACTACACTGCTCACACAAGGCAACGTTATTCACCATCAACTTAACAGTTATTTTCCTCAGTGTTTGCAGCCCAAGAACCACTTCACTTCACGTCCCCCACAGCACAGAGCTCTACCCACCCACGTCTCTGGTAACGTCTCCAAACCCGACACTGAGCAAGTACAAGTGGACAACAACTCCGACAACTCATTCTTGCGCACACACGTCAGTCAGGCACCTCCTGTTACACACTCCACAACTGCTAGGAATGATGGGATTCCAGTTCATCTCTCTTTTTATACTGAGGATGAAACTCAGGACCTCACACTTACCAGGCAAGTGTTGCACTACTAAGCTGAACCGCCAGCCCAGTGTTGGGATCCTAAAGATGATTCAACGTTTGCCACGATGCCTTACAATTCTACCATGTAGAGTGTAAAGGAATCCGTGCATGCTGAGATCCACCTTGGTCCAACTGCAGCCATCTTGGGCCCTAACTGCTAGGATGGCCCCTGGGAAACCCCAGTTTAGCCCCAGTCCCCTGAGTAAAGCCAGGGGAGGGTTGTGTGGAGATTAGAACAGACCCTGCTGCTGCAGCACCAGGAAGGAGCCTGATGTCTGATATCCAAGGACATAAAAACCAGGCACCTTCTGGCATGGTACAGAAACTTTGTCCTCACCAGTATGGAAGCTCCTTCCTCTGAAGCAAACGGGGACCCACTGGTCTTGCTGCCACCTTACACCACGCTCTGTACCACACGGGACCACAGCGTAAGACCTGGTAAAGTCATACTCTGTGTTACCTGGACCTGTCTGCTGCTTCCTTCACTCATACACACCTTCTGCCTGCAGCAGCTACTTCTACACTACCTTTCCCAGAACAACGTCCACTTATTTTATTGTTTTTGGAGTCGCTGTGAAATAGGCCTCACCCCCAATCCAGATGCCTGAACCACACTGGCTAGTGTTTCTCCACTCAAAACAAAGGAGCTGTGGGATATTCAACCCTATCTTCCTTCAAAGAATTCTGAGAAACTTTTAAAACAGCCGCTGCTGTTAGCCCTGGAGTCCTGTGAGTGACCCCACCTCTTCTAGGCTGGAAATCAGACAAAGCTGATCTCTCCCTTGGACTTCCAGGAAGAGAAGCCCCCTTACATCTCCCAGGTGTGGAGTGGCTGGGTGCTGGTAGCTTTCCTGGCCCTGGATCCATCCATCTGTGCTCGACCACCGCTAATGTGCCAGTAGCATGCCATGTCTGACCCAGTCTGAGCTCAGCGGCACCTGTACGAGGCGGCACAGGTCTTCACTTTCACACTGCTCAGCACCAGTGATGCTCGGAGCCGCTGCTCCCACCTTGTGTGTGGTACCGCAGAGCCAGACAGGGGCCAGAAGCAAGTTCTAACATGGGCCCTGTTTTCCCACCACCTCTGCAGTTTTATCAAATCACTTCCTCTTTCACAACCAGCCTCTCTATAAATTTAGTGTCCTCTGAATGAGGAGAGAGAATGCTGGAGGAACTTAAGACAGAACAAAAAGTGCCAGCACTGCACATTCTGCCTGTACACACAGTCACCTGGCACAGGGACCAGATGCCTCTGGAGGAACACTTTAGAAGTCTCATACGGCAAAGGAGAGCAGAGAGGATGCATGTACCCTGGTCAGCTCTCTCTGGCATGAGAGAGAATGTCAAAGCAACAAGAGACAATATGAGAGAAAAAGGGAACTTAGCTCGAAAAATGTGATTTTTTCCTTCTGTCCCCGTATATGTTCAAAGGGAACAGAAACTGCAGTTGTATTTCTTTTTTGACATTTGGTCTAACGAATCCAAATTTCTTTAAATTATACTTCATGAAACTCAGAATTAAAGCAATACCCTTTGGCACGTTCAGTACTGAGCATGAACCATAGCATCAAAGCCACCTCGCCGAGGGTTTTCCAGCTACTGAGGGCTGCACCAGCCCCACCCTGCACTAGCGCTAGCCTGAGAGTCAGGGTCAGGGGGACACCGGCCCCTTCCAAAGCCCACACACCACGGCTCAAGGGTGCAAACAGGCCGTGTAGTCTCTCAGCAAGCGCATGCACACTCTGCAATCTTCACACTTTGACAAAGTGACTCAATGTAAGAACAGGCAAGCGATAAACAGTGAAGTAACAAAAATAAACACAAACTCCCAATGAATCTAAAAGTTCTCCAGTTTCAAAAGAAAAACAATGAGATGTCATTTTCTACCTTCTTTGGCAGATATTTAAGAGTGGATTAAAATGTTGATTAACAAAAAGTAAATGGGAAATCATAATCTTTACAGCTTTTCAGAGAGTAATTTGGCAATATTTATCAATTTTTTAATCAACTAACTACAGCTCTTACACATGGCTACTGTTTATAACAGCAAGTTGCCAACTCCAATGGTTTCGGGGAAATTACATACACATATGTGCATAACCACACACAGGCAGAGGAGGAGTGAAGAGGCAGGAATGGGGCCAGTGCAACAGTTGGTGAATCTGGGTGAAGAGTGTAGAGACGTCTCTTGTATTAGTCTCGCAATGTATTCATAAGAAAGAAATCATATTTATGCAAAGTTTAAAAGAATCTTAAAACAGTTCTCTAGCACACGATGTTAGATGTAAAATGAAATGGCTATGACTGATGTAGTCTGATCTTACACTGAAGAGTTCAAAAACACAGATAAAGGTCTGGCATGACACATCGCAAACGGCTCTTCTCTCTAGGGCAGGCAGCACTCACAGGAGGGAGGCCATGATCAACAGCCACCTTTTGCTCCCAGTGCTTCTAAATTACTTGCCTCAAAACTTAGGGTGCTGGTGAATCACTGCTGTAAAGCAGGTCATGTTAACGGCTCTGCAGCTGGGACATCAATGCAACATGTTTATCTTCAGAGGCACCAGCAATGTCTGTAGCTGTGTGCTCAGGCCCTTGGGGAGTGGTGAACAAGTGTTCCTCAGGAACAAGGGCCTCTGATTCGGTACTGTACCCAATGCCATCACCCATCGGAAGGACCAGGGATGATAACGCAGGCCGGTGCCCCAGCCCAAACCCAGGAACCCTGCTGAGAACTGTGGATGCCCCCCACCCCGTCCCCGCACAATAACAAGCAGAGTGAGGGTGGAGGGCGCACACAGCAGAACTGTATGACAAGTAAGGTCCACGACAGAGTTAGATGTACATGCTGTACATATTTACATGATTGTTAGAAGAAAAAATCTGTTAAGCGTGGAGATTTTTTGTTTCTGAATAGGGTCTTGGTCTGTATTTCAGACTGGCCTTAATAAGCTCACTATGCAGCCCAGGCTGGCCTCATGGTCACAATGATCCTCTGCCTCACCCTCCTGAGCACTGGGATTAAAGATATCCACCATGCCCAAAAAAGGTCATGGTTTCTAAAGAGTAGGAAGAGGAGGTACTTTTGGTGGGAGAAGCAAAAAGGTGTTTTAATTATAGTTTTTGTTGAAATCTGTATTGAAAACAAATTGCAAAAGCTAGATACATTCCGAAATCAAGATATGCTGAGTGTGAGACAGAATTTTATAGTTAAGCACCGCACAGGACAGCCGGTCTTTGCAAGTATCCAGTTGTTGGGATTCGACCAGAGGCTTCCATTCAAGGTGGGGTGGGGCCTGAGCAGCTGCCTTTCTAACAGGTCACAGGTGACGCTGGTCAGGGCACTGTATTCTGACAGCCTCTCAGGTAAGAAGAAAACACAAAAGAAAGCTGAAATGACAGGAGTGAACCCAACAGTCACATCTTGTCCCCAGGCAGCTCTGGGCTGAACATAGGGCTTCGAGGCTCTACTGGATACGCGGTGGCCGAGTCCCGACCTCCTTGAAAACAGGGAGAACACTCAGAGCGCAGGAAGGATCTGCAGCCCAAGGAGTGCAAGTCCCCCCACAGCACCAGGCCTGGCACCCACACGTGCTGGAGGAGCTTGCTGGGTTTATTTCCTGAACTTCTGAGACGGATCAGAACAGAAAGCTGACCCTTCAGTCTAAGGGTTACTTAGTTGAAGGCAATTAAGATGCAGCAGATGGAAGAACTCTCAGCCCTCCCGCCCTTACTGCCACAAGCAGGGTACACATTTCCATTTATGAAGGTGCTCTCTGCTTCAGGAACCACAAAAACAAAACTTTTCCCCGGGAAGATGCAGTTGAGATATTGCATAAGCAAACTACTAGAAATTGCCTATTATCTTCCATGAGATTGCACATTTACCTACTTTCTACAATTAAAGCACCTCTAGAAGCTCAAGCCCTTTTTCCTTTGTCTAGGTGCATCTGCACAGATCACTGTCCTTTGTTAAAATGGTATATAAGTTCTTAAATCTAATCACTTCTTTAGGAGTTTCCCTCTTTCTGTGCCCCCTCATCCTGCATGTAAAATTAAAATATTAAATGGAAATGCTTCTTCCTTCAGTTTAATCTGACTTTGTCAGTTTAATTCACAGGCCACCAATGCCAGAATCTAGCAGGGTAGGGAAATGTTTTCCCTGCTCTCCCATACCAATCCTTAGGCTGGTTACATCTAACATACTTTTACATAAAACAGGATGTAGTTACAAAGCAGAAGCTTACCTTTCAATGAGAACTACTCTGAATTCTTTGGGAAGGCTCTAGCCTGAAAAAACCTGTGGGATCAGGTGTGAAGAATAAAACCAAAACCTGGGACTATGGTCTCCGACACACAAACAGTGAAGCACTTGGTCCACTTTACAGAAACCCAGGCCAGAAGCTTTGCACGATGCGTCATGGGTGCACTTCACTAGAAGAGCCTTCCAGCCAGGGCGCCCACAGCCAAGGCCTCGACTCCTCCAGCAGTGGCAAACACGGGGGCATGCTGGTTAGACAGACGGGTTTGGCTAGACATAGTGACTGGCAAGTAATTCACATTTCTAAGTTTTAAAATGATTATGGCTTGATGACTTCAAAGGTGCTTGGGACAACCCACTCCTTAAAAGTAACAGACTCTGTGTGAGTCCAGCCAAGACTAAGGACTGAATATTTTTTTTTTTTTTAAGACAGGGTCTCACTTTGTGGTTCAGCCTGGCCCTGAACTCAGCCTCAAACTCACATCACAGCAGTCCTCCTGCCTCTGCCTCCCGAGTGCTGGGATGACAGGCGTGAGCCACCAGGCCCGGCACTGTGGGGTATGTGGTACTGATTGCTGCCGGGTGTGAGTCTCCACGCCCAGTATTGTTATGTGGTTATCGGGGATTGAACCCGGGTCCTTGAGCTTGCAAGACAGGCGCTGGAATCACTGAGCTATATCCCCAGCCCAAGGACTGAATTCTTATACACCAGGTCTAAGGACCAGAGCAACCCCTGAGGGAGCAGAGGAGCCCATCTGCCACGGGGCTATCCATCCCCCACAGGTGCCCATGACCCGGGACAGCCCACCGTCTGAGGCCCACTTCCCTCCAGCTGTGCCCTTTCCATGTACGTGCAGCTGTGTCTCTGGTGTGCAGGAGGCGGAGTAACCCATGGAGGTCTAGCGTGACACCTCCTGCTGTCAATTGGGAGCCTCCTGATCAAACCCGCACACACCCCCGCCCCGCTGTCTGCACTAACCTGGCTCACAGGACCCTCTCTTCAGGTGACGTTCCCTTTGTATTCCTGTTGCACAACATGGCTGCTGGACACTGGGCTCCGGACACTGGACTTCTTACCCTTCCCGGGGTTCACTTTGGACCCTTACACACTGTATAGCTATGTGCACCTTGGGATCTTTCTAAAGGGAGCTGTTGATGCGGCAATTACTTCCCTGCTAACCACAGAGGAGAGTGAGCTGGGGACTCTGTGTCTACTTTTGCTGAGAAGAAATCACATGTTGATGCAGCCATGTTGTCCTGAACAGTTCTTCACTCAATTTCCTACTGGGCTCAGGCTTCGACTGAGACATCTACCAGCCAAGTCCACATGACTACAACTGGGAAGCCTTGCACCTACTTCCTCTTCAAGTCTGCTAATAGTGTTTGCTCAAATTTTCTACTTGTGGAATGATGACCAATTATATATTTGAGTTCATGAAGAACAGTCATGATAATACATTTTTAAAAGCTATTTCTTTTTTTGTAGAATTCATTAGGCAATCATGAAAACAAGAGATCACCATTAAAAATCACCATCAGCTGATTGATAAAGAGCAGAAATAATCTGCACCAGTGACATTTCTGAATTTCATTTCTGAATGAAGCGAGGTATATAATCTTCAAAACTTTCAGTTAAAAACTGAACACATATACCATTGTTCTATAAAAGCCATTATGTGTATGTTAAAGTGTTTCAGAAATATTGCCTCTTTTGGAGTAGAGATCAAATTTTTGTTTTCAGTGGCAAATATGTCCCTGGTATACAGAATCAATGTTTTGAGTAGGAGCTGGTTCATTTCCCAAAGGTGCCACCAATATCTGCTTTAATTAGTTTTAGAAAAACAAATCAGCTCCTTATGCAGCTCTAAAATTAGTCTAGAAAGTAAAACAAACAGCTGCTTTAAAAGCTAGTAAGTGTGGACCAACAATGTACTAGAAGTTTGGTATCAACTCTGTTCCTCACTTAGGCTTGGACTGTCTGCTCCTGGCCCATTTCTCCCCTCTCACTCCCTCTCCTCCCGGCTCAGGCCAGCAATGGAGGCCACGGAGAAGAATCCTCCTCTCAAAAGTGTGCCCACTCCATGCCCAGGTCTGTGCAAAGAACTGGCTATGCTGTGGGCACCACCGGCCAGAGAGAGCAGCAGCAGCACCCTTTGGCTGACCCCGAGTCTGCAGTGACCTCCGCTGGAGATGCCATCTCCTTCCTTGCTTCTGGAAAGAGTAGTCCAATGGGAAGCCCTGGAGGAAGAGGCACCCTTATTTTCTGTATTGATCTGCAAGCCTGATATTAAAATGGGCTATAATGGGAAAGCAGCACAGTGGGACAGCACCTGCCAGCACTCATGAGGCCTTGGGTTCAAGCCATGGCACCGTAAAAAATAACAACAAGGAGAACTTGATCCATGAGCACTACCCTCCAAGAGCAGGTGAGCATGGGAAGCACACCTGGGAACAAGTCCTTAGGTCCCAGGTGAAGACCAAGCTGAACCAGCGAGCATGGCAGCATTTGGGTCAACTGTGTGTGAAAAGCTCCAGTAGGACAAGTATTTCCTGCCCAAAGGGGCCTGCAGAGCTCATTTTACACCAGACACCATTGCTGCACAAGGCCCCGGCCAACAGTGAACACCTGACTTGCCATATGGCAAGGCTGTCTGAATAACGTCCTGGGACTCTTCACTGGAGAGCAGGGCGGCTCCCTCAACACACCAACACCAGTGCCCTCTGTCTCGGATCCTACTGCGCGGGGGTCGAGATGTTAGACCCCAACAAACACCAAGGGCAAGGAGAAAAACTGCAAGGATGAACAGCCTCTAAGCCAGAGCCTCCTGGGTGCGGACGTGGAGAGCAGTGTGGGCCAGCACAAAGACAGTGGGACACGGCTCCCTGGGGTGACGCGGGACTCAGGAGATGGATGCTGGCAAAACGGTGGGGGCTGTGAAAAGCAGAAGCAGAGAGAGCTACTGGATAGGTGGAGGCAGGGGTGTAGTGGAAGGTCTGCTGAACATGTTTAAGGCCTGATCTCCAGCTACATACACACACACACACACACACCCCTTATCAAGAGAGCCACAGCAGATAAGGCAGGGCAAAAAATCCCAAGGCCTGAAGGGAGGTGGGAGCAGGGAGAGGTATCAGAATTCTGTACACCTGGGTGACCAGCCAGGCACAGGCAAGGAAAGGGAGGATTCCCGGGCATGCTGTCTTCAGAGGCAGTGGTCATGGCACAACCAACAAGCTGGGCCCAAGGGTGAGGGACAGAGTGCTGCATGGCCTCTCACTCCAAAGCAAGGAACAAAGCGACAGCACTTGCTCCCTGCAGCTCCACTAGGGAAACATCCTCTTTGAAAGACATTTCCCTGGTTATGCAAATAGGGGTGCAAAATAAAGAGCACAGCTTCTAAATCTACACGGCCACGTGGAGAGCTGCAGGGGCTTCTGAACACGAGACTCAGTCTAAGAGCCGAACGGCAGGTGGCTTCCCCGTGTACGTGCTGCAAAACAATAGGCTGTCACCTGTTCAGAGCGGGCTGCTGTGCAGAGCAGGTCAGTGCAGAGACACCACTGGGGACAGCACAG
The DNA here is from genome assembly GCA_004026965.1 of Petromus typicus. NCBI lineage: Eukaryota > Metazoa > Chordata > Mammalia > Rodentia > Petromuridae > Petromus > Petromus typicus. Next base: position 110,938 of record PVIR01000445.1, read on the forward strand.
AGCCAAGTACCTGAGGCTTCAAGGAAAAAACTGGCAAGATGTCCCCAGAGTCCAACAGACACCTGTGCGAGGGCCCCAGCGTGGGGCTTCCTCCAGAGAAGGGCGCCTCGGGGGCCATGCCCACCTGCACACTCACCTTTTCCGTTCACGGCCAAGCCTGTGGCCATGGCTGCGGTCACTGGGCCTGGCACCTGAGGCACTAGCGGGTGTATTCGGGGCCTGCTCCCCATCCTGGCTCGCTCCGCACCAGGGCCCAACAAAGCTCCCACGGGCTTCTCTGTTGCCACTTCTGGTGCTACTGTGTCCTCGGGGCCCTGCTCGACAGGGTCCAGTTTCTCAGGGCTCTCGTTCGGAAAGCCGTCCACTGCGGTCCTGCTCTTAATGGGGCTCTTAGGCACAAGGATCTTGATACCTGACTTGGCAAGGTCCATGTTCTTCCGGCCAGACAGGGAAGGGGCTGTGTTCTTCCTGAACTTCTGGCTAGCTGCAAGCAGTGGGCTGTTCTTGGACTCGTGGTCCTTGCTGATCACTAGTGTCTTCGGGGAAGTTTTGGAGAAGTTGCTATTGGTAGACCTGGAAATCTGCTTCCTGGCATTGTTGGGAGAGGTCCTGTTGGTGCGCGTGAGCACGCTCTCCTTCTGCTTCTCGGTGTGGCGCCGGTTGAAGTCGTGGATGTACTCCTCGCAGTTCACTAGGTGCTGCTCAGGCTCCCAGGTGTCGTCCTCGCTGTCGTAGCCTTTCCACCGCACCAAGTACTCGGTCTTCCCTTTTTTGTTTTTCCTTTTGTCAACAATCCTTTCGACCTGTGTATAGAAAGAGAGAAAAAAAAATACTTAAACAATAACAACAAACCCCAAACAACATTACTGTCTAAGGAAGGTAAAGTTTAATAAGAAAACAACATCACCACAGATCATGACAATGATATTTTCTTTCCCAGCCTCAATCATCTGAACACTAAGGATCAGGATTATGGCAGTCTCCTTGCTCTGTGCCGGGCCATTGTTGGGGACCGGAAGTGGGTGATGCACTCGGAAGGACATGGGAACTCCTGGGAGGCAGCATGAGTGTTCCTCTGAGTCTGGAGTGAAAACTCAAGAGGCGGTTCATTGTGATAAAACGGCCTAGGGTGGTCAGGTCACTTGCCTTTCAATCTAGGTTTTAATTTTATACTGACATCTTTAAAGAAAGCTGCTGCTGACCTTCAAATGTGATGACTGACACATCCTCCATCAAACGTCTCATTCACACACCTTGGCCTTATGAGCATGTTAGCACAAAGATACATTCTGCTGCTTTAACATTCTATATGTAAGTGAGGCCTTTTGCACTTCACATGACAACAACATATCTGACACAACGCCCATGTACGTTATTGTGGAAATACCCGAATCTGCTGCTACATCTGCAGTTAATGTAAAAACCATGAGTCTGCTTCCTGGGTGGCAGCGTGACTGTCTCGAGCTTCTCACTAAGAATGGCCACAGTGGTCTAAATCCACCAACCATCAAAACATCAGTATGATTTTGGCCAAGCTGCAGGTTATGCCAGAAGACCTGACAGTGGACCTAGTTCTCTAATAGTCCAAAATAACAGGCAGGTTGAATACAACCATAGGTTACTTTGTTCAAAAATACAAGACAAATTCTCCAATAGAGCTATTTGAGACACAAAGAATTAAAACCCCTAACTACAGAACAGCCTAAAATTAAGCACACATTACTGCTTCCATGCAGGAAGGATTAAAACAAAAAGGCCTTGTTTTATCTGGAGGCAGATTTCACGCTAATAGATCTCCTGAGTCAAAACTTAATGTCAGATCAGGGACAGCATGTCTACAAGAGAGCCAGGAGAGCTTTTAGTGTGGTTTTCACTCTATTTTTTCACTTCTGAATCGCTATGAATAAAGGTAAACCATTTCAATTTAATTTAAAAGATGTATTTCTAGAAAATTCCATATAAATCAATTTCACGGCAGCAACAGTTTTAAAGTTCTAAAGAGATTCTCTCTTCTGGGAAAACAGTGTTTAGTGCTTTTTGTTCCCTATATCAGTTTCTGCCTCTGCACACCACGCCAGGGCAGCCTCCTGTCTCAAGTCCATTTGCTAACGGTTACACTGGGCCTGGGGCACAGGATGAATGTGGGTTTTTCCTTCCCTTTTAAAGGTTTCTCCCCCTCAGCCACAGCTCCCAGAAACCTTCAGTTGCCACCTTCCCCAGATCCTCCACTCTGTGTAAACCAAGACAGGACAATGCCTCACGCCTCACAGCAATGGACAGGTGCAACAGGCCAAGAGGGTTTGGCCACAAGTCTGGGACACTCACTGCCTGGCACCTTCTACAATGGAGCCCACTGACCACTGCCTCCTTCCACATCACAGAGAGCCTGTACTGTATACACATAAGGCCCGGGTTTGTGCACACGGCATGACTCTGCTGTTGCATTTTAAATATAATAGCAAGGCAGCAAATACTCTGGCTCTCAAGAAAAAGACTAAAGTTGCAAAACCATCACAGCAGGAAAAGTCTGGCACATTGTATCACCACCAGCAACCGTATCATCAGTGTCTGGTTGACTCCACTTGATCTCATTGTCTTAGAACATGGGCGCGGGCTGCAGGCTAAACCTGAAACCAAGCAAAGCTGAAAACTTCTCAGGTCAGGGCTCAGATCTGCACCAACAAACCTTTACCATGGGGAAAAGTAATGTGTTTATTTAACTTGTGCTTATAGCAGAGAATTCTAATGACCCTTAAAATGCAGCAGCTCTTTAGATGAGGAAGGTATATGTTATACCAACTACATAAAAAGCTGTCTTCACTACTATGAACAAGAAGGTTGCCTTAAATCTTAAGAATAGTTTTTATTCGAAGGACTTGGATATGACTACAGCTTTACTGTGCTAAGAAAGTGATACAGATTCAGCAGAAACTACTCCCAATTTTGAACGCTGATCTTCTAGGCTAGTGGACACACAGTGTGAACGTGTCTTGGGGTGCCTGGCAGCCTCCAGGTTCCGCACAGCCCGGGACCAGTCCTGTGACTACACAGGAAACACCCCTCCCCACAGCAGGAGACAGCGCTGCTCAGCACAGGGCGTGTGTGGAAGGCAGTTTTACTTCAGCTTATGATGGGTTCAGGGGAAGGGAATCCCATTATAAGGTGAGACCATCTGTAAGATAAAAACTGACACCTGATTCCCCTAGGTACTGTCTTCCCAACAGGCTCTGACAACTGTTTCCTGAAGGTAGGGCCAGCATCTTCTCTATCAGGGCCACTTCCTGCTGAGCTGAAGAAGACAGCTCCACGCCTGGGAGGGGGAGTTGGTGATAAGTCCGGGCAAGAGAGAGAGGAGCAATTCCACACAAGGGCTTCCGCCTCAGAAGCTGCAGGGAAACCAAGACGGCGCAGAACCCAGAAAACAGGACCTGAGCAATGGGGCCACACTGGCCCTGCGAGTGAGGGTGCACTTCCCCGCCTGTGGCACAGGATTCAGTGTCAGAAGACAAAGACTGCAGTAGACAGAAATTTAGGGGAAATTATGCCAGGTGGGATGAACCAGGGATGACGAACTGAAAACCAGGCATCAGCGCTCAAGTCCTGAACATACCAGGCTGCTAAAGACCAATGGCTGGAAACCAAGGGCTCCCAAGACCACCCACAACCACCCTCGTTGGCTGATACACTGAGAGGACCCAGAGAACCTGGCATGTGATCCCACTGCTGGCTGCTGCCGTGGAGAGGCCCATTGAAATACGTGGGGCCACCAGGTTGTCGATGTCTCCAGGGAAACTTAGCAGAGACCCACTGCCAGGCTCTGAGACTACTCCGGTCCATGGTTCTGCGGCAGAACTCAGACTCAGGAGGAAAATGGTGTTCAGCTTAAACCACACTGAAGAACCTCACAGTCCCCAGGATCATACTCATTGCTTGTGAAAACAACCAACAGCTGCAGCAGATGTCAAGCGCAAGGCCACAGCCGTGAGGGCCAGCACAGCACTCTGCCGAGCTACGAACAAAGCTGGCCACTTAGAACTCCGCAAAAAAATGCTCCGGAAGCCACAGTGCAAGCCTACCTCTGGGCAGACGTGTGCCTGAGCTCACGAACAACACTGGTGAGTGTCGCTCACCATGGCAGTACACAGTCCTGCACACTGTGCTAAGGGCATTCAGCCCTCCCTGGAACAGTCAGTGCTGCATACCTGAGCCGTGACCCGCCTTCCCCTTTCCTACTGCCTTTAGTGTGGCAGAAGCTCAGCTTGAGGTGAAGCAGGAAAAGGCTCCCGACTCCCCCTCCTACTGCTGCCAGTCAGGATTCCTGTGTGGCCAGCACTTTTTCTCCCCCCCTCGAAGCTCCAGTGGTTGTGTCCCTGATGCCTGAGAGGTCGTGGGCTGCTCCAGCCAGCTCCTACCATCAGGATGCTCTACTCCAGAGGCTGAGAAGGCAGCCGGCTGTGACTCACAGGTGGGGAGCAGGGTTTGGGTGGTGGCAGAGAGCTGAGAAGGCCAGAAGCTGCTGTGCTGCTCACTCACGCAGGAAGTCAGACGTTTCGTGCAGAGAGGCCGTCCTTACCAAGAAAACCAGTTCCTGGTCGGAGCCAGCTACGTGAAGTTAAGCCTAAAAGTACTCTGTAAAACAGCCGCAAATGGCCACAGGGCCAGCCACAGGACACCTGCTTTACCAGAGTCCTACCGGGGGAGAGAAAATGAAGAGAATGAAAAGAGCAGCACAGAAACGTGGGACTTGGGCAAGAACACCAATGTCTACATAATTGATAGAAGGGACAAAGAAGAAGGAACAAAACAATTTTTTGGTCCCGAACTTGGGACCTTGCTCTTTTAAGGCAGGCACCAGAACCACTGAGCTAAATCCCTAATAAGGAACAAAATTTTTTTGTAAAACAAATGTCTGCAAACGTTTCACTTATTTAGATAGTACTTGGCACAGCAAGAAGAACTAACATGTAAGATGGATGCAAAGTGATCTCAGACAGTCACAGTGTAGTTAAAATGCTGACAGTACAGGATAAGAGAATATGCAAAACAGGCAGGAGGAAAAGAACTTGTACAGAGGGCTTGGAAGGTTAGCACTGACTTGCCTCAGATTAATGGAAGCAGGGGCGATACATCTATACAGTTAATGTTTTAAAAGCTGTCAATCTTACATCCAGTGTGCATATCTTTCAAAAATGAAAAAGAAAAGGGTTCATACTGTATTAGTCTACAAAAGGCAGAACTATAGAGATGGCAGCTGTAGGAAGTGGGGAAGGGAGGGAAGAAAATGTACAGAGGATTTTCAGAGCACTGAAACTACTCTGTATGATACCGGAGTCGGTCAACCTCACAGACGTACAGTATTAAAGACAATCTTCCCAAGCTCTGAATTTTAGGTTGGTGTAGATCTGTGAGCTATAAAAAATGAACTGCCTGGATAAACTAACAGAGATTTTGTTGCTATCACACCTATATTGCAAAAAATACTAGAGCTCTTCACGCTAGAAGCTGGTAAACCACAGGCTAAGTCTTTTTTTTTTTTTTAATTGAGTTTACAGGTACATTTTAGGTATACATTATGATCACACTCATCATTGAGAATTTATACCTATACATGATATGTTTTGATTTTTATTTTTAACCATTCCCCTGCCCTCCTTTAACACCCACCCCTACATAATAAGCTTTGCTTCTATTTTTTCCTTTTCATCATCAAATTTTTTTCTTTCCCTTCTTTGCTTTCCCCTGCCCCACCCAGTTCCCCTTCCTCTCTGAATATTTTCTTCCTATTTCACAATACCTAGCATACATTTTGGACCTCATTTACACCTGCAGTTTCTCACTCTAGAGAAATGATATGGTATTCACACATCTGTGTCCTATTTATTTTCCTTATGAGAATGTCCTCAAGATGCTTCCATTTAGTCATAAATGCTTCAAGTTTATCTTTCTTTATGGCTGTTGTGTACTCCATTTATAGAAAAACCACATCTTATTTATCCAGTCACCAACTGATGGGATTTTGGGCTGTTTCTAAGATTTAGCTGTTATGAACTGTGCTACTATAGACATTGTATGCACATCACTGAGGTATGATGTTTTTTAATTCTTTTGTGTGTATCACTAGCAGGGATATAGCAGGGTCAAATAAGACTTCTAATCCTAGTGTTTTGAGGCATCACCACACTAATTTCCACCTTGGTTGCACCAGTTTACATTCCCACCCACAGTGGAAAAGAAAGGTTTCTTTCTCCTCACAGCCTTGCCAGCATTTGTTACTGGTTGATTTCTTGATAGCAGCCATTCTTTCTAGAGTGAAATGAAGTCTCAGTGTTGTTTTCCTTTGCATCTCTTGAATGACCATTGATGTTCAACATTTTTTCATATGTCTATTTACTGCTTCTTCTTCCAGATGCCTGTTTTTGAATTAGGTTTTTTAATTTAGGGAGTTGGATTTTTTTCTGAGTTCTTTATACACTCTAGACAGTAGTCCTTTGTCTGAGGAACAGCTAATAATACTTTTTTCCCCCCACAATGTAGGTTGTCTTTCGGTTCTGTTGGTAGTTTCTCTTGCTGTGAAGTTCTTTAATAAGATGAAATCCCAGATGTTAATTCTTTATGCTAGTTCCTGTGCTACTGAGGTTTTGTTCATATAGTCTCTTCCTATATCAGTGTGTTCAAGTGTTCCATTTAACCTGTCTGTCATCAGGTTTAGTGTTTCTGTTTTAATACTTAGATTTTTAATCTATTTTAATTTCAGTTTAGGGTATGGTGAAAAATGTAGGATTAGTTTTAATCTTTGACAGGCTGAAACCCAGTTTTTCCAACAACATTTAATAAAGAGGTTATCTTTCCTCCACTTTGGGTGTTTGGCTCCTTCATCAAAGATGAGATGGCTTAGTATATCTGGAGTTATTTCTGCATCTTCTAGTCTGTTCCATTAATCCTTTGGTCTGTTTCTTTGCCAGTACCATGCTGCTTTAAATCACAGTAGCTTTGTAATATAGTTTGAAGTTGGGGATTCCCACAGGGAAATTTGAATCCGCACAGAAAATCAGGACCAGGGGAGGTAATTCTATAAAGGTGAAAATGTGTATTTTCTTCTATTAACTGATTCAAATAGCAATTATATAAAACAATGTATATACTGCTAGGCCTATAGCATAGAAATGTAATATGTAACAGTTATAAGTATGTATGTATCTGAGAATGGAGCAACAAAGTATGTGCAGTCCGAACTGACACAAGTGAAAGGAAAGTGACAACTCAGTAGCAGGCAGGGAATTCAGCCCCAGTGTTGGATAATGAATAGGATAAATAGATTAAGAAGAGATGGAAGTCCTGAACAGCACTGTACACATCTACTGTAGTCCACCCAAAGGCTGTGGAAGACCCGTCTTCAAGTGCACACAGGACATTCTTTGCATAGTCAGGACCTCAGTCAACTTAAAATGCCTGAAATCATATGAAGTATTAACTCCAGTGAAATAAGGTCAAAATGAAAACTAATAACAAGTCTGGGTAATTAAAAATATATGGAAATTAAACAACCTTTCCAAAAAAAAAGTATGGGCTAAAAGAGAGAGAGTCATAAGGTTAAGAAGAAATAACTTCAGATAAAAAGAAAAAATCGCACATATAACATGATGTAGTAATTGCACTTATGGGTAGTAACTCAGAGCAGCAGGTGCCAACCATCATCACACACTGACAGCTAACCGCCCACCTCGAGACTTGGGAGTGTAAATGCCCACCCACACCCACAGCAAGGACAGAGATAAAAGTCAAGAGTCAAATTTAAATAGAAAAGCAACGAAGCCGAATGTTTCCAGGCTATAAAATCAACATTAAAAAAATCAATAAACATTATCTATATCCAATATCATATAACAATAATGAACTAGCTGAGAAAAAAAATCAGGAAAACATTTCCATTTACAATAGTTTTAAAAATAACCCCCAAAACCCAAAACAAAAACACTTAGGAAATCCACCTAATTAATGAGGTGAAAGACCTCTACAATATAAAATATGAACACTGAAGAATTAACTGAAAATGGTAGAAGATGAAAAGGTTTTCCATGTTCAGAACGAAATAATTAATATGGCTAAAATGCCCATATTATCAAAAGGGACTCTACTTCCATCAAAACTCCAATGACAATCTTCATGGAGCCACAAAAATAATCTTAACATTCAGAACAAAGCATAAAAGACCCAAAATAGCCAATGCAGCACCACAATATCTAATTTCAAAGTGTACTACAAGATCATAGCAACAAAGACACAGAGATAAGAGGAATAGAAGACATAGAAACGAGCCTTGGAACTACTGCGACCTGATTCTGACAAGGAAGCCAAAAATATGCATTGGAGAAAAGGTGACCTTTTATTTAATGGTTGCTTAGGGCCGGGAACGGGGCATATGGGGTGAATTGGGCCTAAATGCTAGTGGATAGAGGGTTTCCTTACAAAGTGATGAAAATGATTAAATGATTAAAATTGATTGTACTGGTGGGTACAAAACTCTACACAGGATACAACAATACATATTGAAAGGTACAATTTGGATGAACTGCTTGGTATATGAATAAATCTCAAAAAAAAAAGAAAGCTGTAAAGGGAGAAACAAAGGTATTTCCTGATCAATGGGAGCTTATTCTTTTTGTTGTTGATGCAATGAAATTACTTCAAAAACCTCAAAGGATCTGGTATTTTATTATCTACTAGTTTAGATTTTGATATTTTCATGGCTGCTGGCACAAGACAAGAGACTCATTAGGGAAGAGTACTTGATTACAGCCCTAATACTGTTAGGTTTCCCCATTGACCTGCCCAGTACCTGAGCCCTGGCTGGCCCTGAGGATGATATGAAGAGGACCCAGGAGAAACTGCTCCCAAACTGGGCTGCGCCATAAGAAAGGAACTCTGAGCTCAGGCAATGGACACCTTTATTACAAACGGGAAGTAGCAAACCTGTGTCATCTCCATCATCTAAAATGTGGGCAAAACCCCCTACGGTCTGAGGCTACTGTGTCTCCACAGCTGTGTGCTACACCACTGCTGCTGAAAATAATAGTCCAGTCCAGAACAAGAGCAGTCTAGGTCTCTTTTCCAAAGATACAGGGATGCATCAGGTCTTTGGAGAACTGCCTTCTCTCAACTGTCTTGGCTTCTGGCAAACTTCCCCAAGCACTCATGCAACTAGCAGCTCTCATTAATCTCACAAAGGAGGCCAGACAAATCCACTCAACTGTCTCACAGCATTTAAGTAAAGGTACCAGCATGGCAGGACCCCGTGCATCAGGAGAAGATAACCATAATACTGGCCTGAATCATATTCATCAGCCCAGCCAGCAAAACACACCCTCAGCACACAGCAAGGTTTACCAGATAGCTTTGTCTTCAAGTGACCACACCGACATCTTCTCTTGGCTGGGGAAGCACTACAGGAATAACAGCCATGCAGCTATGCAGCAACTATATGAACTCTGTAGGCCCAGAGGATAAATCTTGGGCATTTCTACCATGTACAGAGCCCTGTCTAGTGAGTTAGGGCTGACCTGGGCATGGCTCCCACAGTCGGGTAGCCACCCCTAGGGTCATATGTGCAGGTCAAGGATCCCTCGAGGAGCTGATCTGAACACTCGAGGGGAGCCTCATTTTGGAGACCTCCGTAGTTTTATGGACTCCTTGAGGTCTCCAGGTAGTCTCTCCTGAAACACCTGAGGGTGTCTGTGATCCCCACGGTGCACATGTGAACCCCGCCTTCCCATGACAATGCAGTCTCACTGACACGATGGTCCCTGAAAATGTTTGCGAGCATTGGGGTTCCCTGTGGGACCTGCACACAACACAGGCTGACAGTACGACAGTGCCTGTAGCACAGCTCTCCAGTTGGCTGTGGAGGTCACATGGCTCAGACTGTTTATGGAGAGCCTGCCTCAAAGCAGTTAGTCCAAACTGTGCTGTTGTTACCCCAAACAGTCAAGTGGCCTTGTCCATGCCTGGGATGCACAGAGCCACAAGACAAGTGAGGCAGAGACTGGAGGTGCTTCTTTCTCCCTGAGATGCAGGAGTGGGGCCCCCTCTGATGCTTGCAATAGCCTTCTCAGTATGGGTCAGAGGATGCAATGGGTTCACAGGAAGCCTGGGTCCTGCTGGTTTCATCAGAAATGACCCCTTACGAGGGGCATCCCAATGAGTTACCCTAAACATCTGGTGGCCATAATTAGAGGCACCTTTATCCTCCTGTCTGGTTCTCCAAGTGATACAGCAAAAGCCAGCTAACCAACCAAGACAGCAGAAACATCACGAGACTGACAGGAAAGCCTTAAGAACTCTGCATTCTATCTCATAAGCAGAGTAGCTGGGTTCGAAACAGTTAGGACCAGGCTACAGCAGCAGCCAAGTGGATATCGGATGTGCAGGTCAACCAGCCCAGGAGTGCATCAGACCTAGGGGCCAGAGAAGGCATCCTGGGAATGAAGGGCCCCAGGACCAAACAGGTTTGCTTGGGGTGAAGGACCACGGCATAAAGATGGTGCCCAGTCAGGATACTCCTGGGACCAGCCCACCTAGCTCTTCAATATGGCATGTCCACTAAGCAACTGAAGCTTCCTTTCTGAATCACTAACTCCCACTGTTCATCCCAAAGTTAGACCTCCAGGCTTGGGAGCCTGAAGACTTCCATGCAATAGAAGTTACATTTCTACAAGTACCCGGTAGCAAGGCAATAGTCTGCTGATGATAGTTAGCTGGTTTTGGGAGAGGTGAACCTGAAGCCAAGCTGGCCAAAGTGCTGGGTGGCTTCCACATGATTTTCAGGATGCTGTTTCACTTCAGCCTACAGGAAGGGCCAAGCAGCACGCCCAGGGAGTATGTACCTACACTCTGTGTCCTAAGGCCCAAAGCCTTTTTCATGTAGAGGCTAGAAAGCAGATACTATTGAGTGTCCAAGGGAATGTGCACTGTGTATTTGTCCACTTCATGTGACAAGTGGCTTTTGAGATGGAGGCTTCTGATGTCCCCAGCAAGAGGATGTCATTTAGAGTGACACTTGGGATGTCAGAGGATCAGGCACTGGTCTGCACCCTGACCTCCCTGTATTGGTAAATGGAGGGGAGTTCACGTACCCCTCCTTCCCCAGAAGTACGACATTCCACACAAAGCTCTTTCCAATCAAAAGCGTTCTCCTGGACACTTACGGGATGGGAAACTGCAACTATGTGACACCAGCGTCTTGAGTTGACCCAGCAGGCCCCACCCACAACACCTGCTTTCCCTGCTGGACAACGCCTGGCCACGCCCCATCAGTGGAAATCAGATGCCACCCACTTGCAAGATGGGAAGACAGGACTGGTGGTCTCAGAGGCTGTGCCCTAGACAATCAAAAAGAGCTCCCTTGAATCCAAGTTCCCTGTATTCCTGGGCAGGTATGTTGGGCTGCAGTCTGCTATGGAGACAAGGACAACACACCTGGCTCCTAAGTATCTCTGCAGGATGCAGGAGGGGTAGAGGTAGGGCAGACGGAGGCCGTGGCTGTGCCCCAGGAAACAGTGACCTTCTGTTAGAGTGGCATGAGGGTGCTCAGCTAAACTTCACGTCAGTGCCACCCATGGAAAGCCTCTTCTCGGGGGGCAAGGTCATTGCTGACACCATCTGTTCGGTGTTGGGGACACCCTGCCCGAGCAGTCTCAGCCATGCCATTTTCCAGCCGGAGCCATGGGGTAGGCACAAATCGGCTGATCTGGGTCTGAAGTGCTCAGCGGCCACTTTGAAAGGCATTTCTGCCTTCGCAGTGGGAATTTACTGCCCTACAGCCTCAGAGACACCTCTTAGGTTTTCACTCTGTTTGCCGGCAAGCTCCTGGGAGAGTCTCTGGATCAGGGTGTGGAGACTTCCCCTTGTTTGGAGTTGGGCCTTTCCTCCTTCTCAGGGTCACCTTCATCCATACTGGATACCTGCTCCGGGTGGTGAGAGCCCCACACTATACTCACATGTACTGTGCACGTCTCTTTCCCCAGAAAACCTCCCTGACAGCAGCCAGGATCTGACAGAGAACACAGAGCCTTTTAAAGTCATCGCCCCAATGAACCAAGGGTGGCAGCGCACAGGGGCTGGTGGATGGCAGCCCAGCTGTTACCGCTCTGCCCGGGTCTCCCTTCTAGTCCCAAGAGAGCTGACTGTGGTGCCAATAATGTTCCTGCTTTCTGGCCTGTGCGGTTGTGAACTCTTCCCTTAGGTGCTGTGGAAGGTCAGAGCTGTCTGCCAGGAGATGGGTGAGGACGTCCTCCTGCCAGAGAAGAGCTGGCCACACCAGGGCATTGTTTGGGCAGCTGTGTCTAAAAGGCATCTTCCCAGCAGCGATCTACAGTCATCCCCTAAGTCCTCCACTGCCAGCCAGACATGTTGGCTATTGAGTCCACAGACTGTCCCAGTATTTCAATGGCCAATCCAGGAAGCCCTGTCCTCTTATTCTAGGAAAACACATCCTTGTCAGTTTTCCTTCCTCATCACCCAAACTGCCAAGACCCATGGCAGGTCTGCGATTGCAACTCACAGGCAAGCTGACAAGGGCGCCTGCTGCTTCATGGTTGCGGGCTGAAGGGAAAATATTCTGGAACCAAAGATAAGAGCGAACCAGGAGCAGCTGCAGCAGCCGAGTGCTGGCACTCTGTCATTCCAGCCTGCAGAGCCTGGGGGCCCACGGGATGACAGAGGTCAGGCGACGCCTGTGCACAAAGGAGGCTGTTATGGGACAAAGACCCCGAGCCTAGAAAGCCCAGTTTTTCATGATGGATGGTGAGGATGCCTGCCCCAACCTCTAGCACAGGACACTATTTTTGTCTGCCTATCTTTAAAAAAAAACATCTCTGAAAAGATAAGTCTACAAGAAAAGCAGCCAGTGCTCTTCTAGAGTACAAAATGTGTACAGATGAGACCTGTGGAAAACTTCCTACAGGTTTCTACTCTGGGAAACACTAAAGGAAATGACTTCACTGAAGCACAGTGGTATGTGGAGCATCAGCAGTGCAGTGTTTAACACAGAACTCCAAGTGTAGTGCTGTGCAGTTTTTTAGACAGTGTCAGTTTTACATTACGGGCACAAAATACCCAAAAAAGCCAACTTGGAGGAATAAAGGCTGGTTTAGCTCAGTTTTAGGGGTCTCAGTTTAGGTTCACTGGCAGCTCTGCTGCGGCCTGAGTGCAGGCAGAACACCATGGAGAAGGGTGGCGGAGCACAGCCACTCGCGTCATGGCCACCAGCAGCACAGGCAGGGAAAGAGCTAGAAAGAAAGGGGCAGGAACCACAAGCAGCCACGGCCAGGCCCCACCAGCACCCCCTTCAAATGGCGCCACCTCCTGTTTCTGTTACCTCCCAAACGCCACCCAATTATGATTTCACTGACCTGACAAAGTCACAGCATTTGTGATCCCATCAACACCTGGAAGCTCAGAAACTGACAACCAAACTTTTAACATAATCATCCTTTTGGGGAAGCATTTCAGCAGTCATCACATGTATGTAAATATAAAATAAGAAAAAACAGTTATACTGTTAATGTTTGTGTTATTTTACAACTTATTTTTAATATTAGCACATATGCATAGTACATGACATTCATATTCCTTGTGGAGAACAGGTATATGTAACTAACATCCCAATTATTTTTTAAAAATTCCCTTTCCTTCCCTTCCCTCCTTTTCTTAAGCTTGTGTATCTGATTTATTTCACTTGACATGATGGTTTCAAGGTGCATCCATTTTCCTAAAAGTGATTCAAGTTTGTCTTTATGGCAGAGTTAGGCGCCAGAGTAATCCTAAAAAAAAAAATCAATACAAACAATAAATTACGGATCGGTATCCATCATGAAAATATGTGCAAAAAAACCTGTTAAAATATTAGTAAACAGACTTTAAGGACATAAGAAAATATAATGTAATCAAATGTGGCCAATTCCAGGAATGTAAGGTTAGTTAAATATTACCAAAAAAAAAAAAAATCAATGAGTACAATCCTGTCCTGTGGTGAACATAAAAGAGCAATAATATATACACATATATACATATACACATATATATGCACATATATACATACATATATAAATACATATATGTGTATATGTATGCATATATGCGCATATACGTATGTATATATGTGTATATGTATCTATGTGTATAGATATGTATATATGTGTGTGTATATATATACACATATATATGTATATATATAGACACAGGCCTGTCTATCACACAGGGGCCAGTGTCTTCCCTGTCTGCACAGGCAGAAGGCATGAGCTCTTGAGGCCTCTCTTACAGAGGCCCGAAGCTCATGATGAAGACTCCTGAGCTAACCACCCAACACCAGAGCAGCGAGACCAAGTTCCAACAGAGAACCCGGCAGGGACACACTCAGCCATACAGCCTCCCTCCTCTGACCCCTCAATTCCTGTTTTTTCCACATGCCAGATACATTCATCCTATGTCAACTGTGCGTCATGCCTATGACTTATAATTTTTAGATTTCTACCATGTAAAAATAAAATAAAAAGTGGACAAGAATAAAAAAGTGAACATTAAGTTTTCAAAAAGTATATGCATGGCCACTAGGCATATTAAAAAGCAATGTGTGCTCCGTCAATTAAAAAAAATAAGTGATAAACATCATTTAAAACTACACATTACAAGTGCAGTGAACTCCTACTGCACACAAGACAGTGGCCACAGGGGGGACACATAAAGCTACAGAACTGAGGCATTCACACTCCGTTGGCGGGATTTTAAAATGCTGCACCACTCTGGCAAAAGGTCTGACAGCAATTTATAAAACCAAACAACTCTTACTCAGGTATGACCCAGCAATTCTAGGTACCCCAAAGGAATGAAAACCTTTAACCACATGCATTTACAGGAGCTCTGTTTATAATGCTCTCAAACCAGAAACAGCCCAAGTTTCCAACAACAGGTGACCAGATAAACTATGGCATATGCTGTATGACTCTATTTAAAGGAAAAATGCTGATCAAGCAAGCAAGTGAACAGATAAATGAGATAAAAAAGTAAAACAATAAATGAAGAAAGTGTGCAAAGATCTGAGAGGGACCCAAGTGAACTTCTTGGGGTGGCTGGTAGCTGTCCACTCAGTAATCTTTCAGGTTACATAGGATATACACTTGTTAAGCTCAGTAACTGAGCACAATTTTTAAGACCTGTACATTGCACTGTCAGACAACTTTAATGTGGAATCGTAGCTAGTGATAGGCATGCTGATAAGTATATCAATATTTTCACATACAAGATGGATTGGTGGAGGGAGAGCTGGAGGGGCAGAAATATGAGATTCCATGTAGGAAGACACAGATGCTCACTGCAGTACTCGACCTAGTTGTGCCTGTTGAAGTTTTTGCATTAAAAAAAAATGATGAAGGAAAAAATGAGAGAAAAATCAACATTTATTCTTGAATGTTTTTCTAAACTAAGAATATAAAAGAATTTATAAACAAGCATTAGAAAAAAAGTAAATTTAGTAGTCACAGAATACCATATCAAAAGTTTTTTTTTAAAAAAAAGTGAATTTTTATATAGTAGTAGCAAATAATTAGAAAATGAAATGAAAATTTTTCATTTGTAATATAGTCACAAAGCAAAATATTAGGAATAAATTTAACAGAAAAGAACTATATGACATTTACACAAGTGATTGAACACTACTCAAAAAAAAATGAAAGAACATCTAAATCGAGAAACACCGAGTTTGTAAATTGGCAGGCTCTGTAATTCAGTTGTGTTTTCCTACACTGACACAACACAACCCACTCACCCATGCCCAAAGGTCTTTTCATACCTTTAACAGATCAACCCCCAAGTTTAGATGGCAAAGCAAATCTTACAACAGCCCAACAACCCTAAGAGAATGAAGTTCTGCAGGTATCCCCGAGCCCAAGTTAAAGGCTTACCATAATGTCTGGTAATTAAAAATATAACAGGAAGTACTGCTAGGGTGTAAGTCAACTGGACCCTCATACCTTGCTTGTCAAGGTGAAAACTGGAACAGTACTTGGGAAAACACCCACCGCACCACACAGCCTCCGACAGGTCAGCATGCGCACTCACACTGAGGGCTTCACGTAGCCACCAACAGCGCCCCAGGGAACCTCAGAAGATGCACTGGTGGCAGAAGTTAGGTGGGTCCCCAGGGGTGAGGGAGGCCAGCTCCCTCTGGTCTTTGTTCTTGACTGGTACAGGATGAGTGAAGGGCCACACACCTTGGGCTGGAGCTCCCTCCTAATACGCTGATTTGTCTCAGGTGTTTGTTAGAGTAACACAAAGCTCACTCACACTCAAAACAGTGAGGCTCACCACGAAAAAAGGCGACAGCATTTACTGGTGATTCGTGCAGCAGGGTGTATGCATCTAAACCCCATCATGCTCACCAAACAGAACAAGGCCAAAAATAGGGTGGATATCGCAGGGCTGCAGTTATGTGAAATCTTGGAAGGAGCAGAACAACATTCTCACAGACAGGGAAACTGAACACTGTTCATTCAAAGGCAGGGGCCAGGGAGGACAGGCAGTAGAAGAAAATTATCCAGTGTGGTGAAAACATGTGACATCTCCACTGAATGGTAGTGACCCAGATGCCTCCATCTGTCCCCAAACCTAACTGCGTCACCTGGCCAGCTCTCAGTCTGCACTCACTCTGGCAGGACGAGACACCTATAACCACCACAGGGCAGGCAGAGACCCTCTGCTCCGCGTGATACCTCCGACACGGATACAGCACGCGAGTTCCTGGCACTGAGGGGAGGAACGTTACACAGTGTGCATGTGCCAGCTGTGAACCAGAAGCCTACTGTCCTTTCACAGTGTGAAGACACACTACAAACTGAGGATGAGACAATTTCTAAACAGGCAACTTAGAAAAGAAAATCAACCCCTAGTACATATACGAATAATATTTAACCTCACTCAAGTGAGATGCATTCTCTCCCAGAAGGCTTAGGAGGGTATGAAGAAGCTGCATCCTTAAGTGTGAGGTTGTGTGGGATGCAGAGCTGAATAGAAGGTAGCTTACAAAGAGCCCCAAAGATTCTGAAACAACCTTACTCCATTTTATGTGAATTTAGCTCAAGAACAGCCCCAAGGAAACAACCAAGTGGATGCTAAAAGTCACAAGTATGTGCCCATAGGCACAGATGGGGGTGCAGGGGCGGAGGAACAATGGACGGGAGGCACTGACACCCAGACAGGACTGTGCTCCCCAAGAGTCCCTACTCAGATGTGACAGCCCAGGCTGTAACACATGGAACTAGGGGTAGGCTACATTTCACTTCTTAATTTCCTTAACAGTTATAGAAATATTCAGCAATTTATTTTAAAACAGGTTGGTAGGCTTACGGTATAGGATTTTCAATAACAATGTTCCCACTATGTTAGTGTAAGTTGACTTTGAGAACAAAGATGTATGAGTTTATTAGCAAACGTGACTTCCCATCTCCCTCCATGAAAAACACACGGGACAGTGTATCGCTATCCCATGAGGACATTGGACACCACAGCAGGGAAATGCCTACAAAGAGTTAGGTCCTTTTCTATCACCAGGAGAAGACCAAGAATCCTGTAAGCATAACAGATCAGAGAACTCCCTTTAGCTTAAAGTTCCAACACCCATTATTTATCCATTTCCCCTTTTCTTACAGGGTTTACCCAAATAAAAATGGGTTAGAATTTACAAAAGGAAAAGTCACTGAAAGAATTTCCCATTAAGTCATACTTTTGGTGTTTTGGTCTGAATGAGTGTAGACTGGTATCTGGTACAAATAATATCACTTGCTTCTTGTACACTTGACAAATATGTATGTGTGTATTGTATAATGAGTGGATAAGAACTTCTCCTACACAGCTGCTACTGCTGAAAAATAATGATACAACTTATTTCACAACAACTCTCTTACTCTTCAGACAGCTAAAAACAGAATAAAGCATTTGTTATTTTTCACTGGCAACACAAACCAAAAATGCTAAACAGAAAGCCTGAAGAAATCAAAGAAATTCCTGTGTGGAATCTGAATGATGCTACTATGTTTACAGTCTGGCTCTATTAAATGTATAAAGACAAAGATGAACCTGTTGAGGGACAAAAATAAGCTGGCATTTCTGAAGTTCTGAATGTTCTATCTAGCTCTATTTTCATAATGTAGCACAGTTAGAAACTACTGCGCAATAGGCAAGCCTCCACATACTTTAAAGTTAGAAATCCTTGCCAAAGTATTCACTTTAAAATTTCATTGTACAAACAATCCCAAACCAAAAGTCCAGACAGACCAAAACTAAATTAAGTACAGCATATACCAGGCACGTGGTAGTTCTTGTCGAAAGTAACACTGGTGACAGATTTCATTGATGCAGTTTGAGAAAATCATTGTCCTAAATTACAGTCTGATTCCCAGAGTGGGTGCCTTTGTGAGGAGAAACTCTCAGGCCTCTGCTAACAGCAATGAGTACCTGTACCTCAAGTAGAGGAGGGAACACACTGCATGTGTAACACAACAAGGCTGTTCTACAGCTCACAAAGGACTATTCAGATTACACATGGACACATTTGCACACACGTATTCTGACCAGGACAAACAAAACCTGTAGGAGCCTGAATGCAACTGTTTTGGCCAGAACCCGAACCCTTTTGCATGGGGATCTCAGGTGATCTCAGCTATGGAGGCTGCAGCATTTCCAAACAATAAAAGGGAGGTCCTAACAACCAAAGCTCCACAACTGATGGAGGCCAAAATGAATGGGAACTTCCTTTCTTCAGCTGTGCCACGAGTATCAGAAATGGATGTAACCTAGACCACAGCTACAGTGTGAATTTTGTGAGAAACCACTTATGTTTCCCAAGTCCACCTATGGGAGACTGTTCAATGAGGAGGCAATAATTCCATATACAATTTTCACACAAAACCACAACAGGTTAGAGAGAACTGTGGAAGGGTAGTCAGTATCTGCAGACTCCAAGTAGGATGAGCTTCTGTGGAGATTGGCTGCTCTCTACACCTGGCAGGTCCCAACTATCCAGTTGGAGCCTCGGCTCCCATCTGACAGATATGATAACTTTAGTGAATTCGTCATTCCCCCAGGATTTATTGAGACCCTGCAACACATCAAGCCCCTTGCTTTTTGCAAAAGGTGTAACACAAAACAGAAACAATACATCTCCCTATTATCCCATAATTTGAGAGCAGGAAGATGAATTAAGTGTAATACTAAGAACAGCAGATACAATTGTGAAGAGAAAACAAACAGGAAGAGGATAGAAAAGTGGCAGAAAGGTTACACAGGAGGCAGTGAGCAGCATGGAAACCGGAAGAACATCTAGAGATGGAACAGGCAATGCAGGAAACTTCTGAGCTTCCATAATCATCCGAGCCCTAACCCTAACCCCTTCTCAGTCCTCCTGTCCATTGATCCATCCATCTGTCCATCCATCCATATCCTAGTGTGTCTCTCTAAAAACAATGCTGACAGGATTTCTCGACATACTGCATACAAAATATGAGAGACAACGAATAAAGACCAATCAAGATATCTGCTATAAACTTCAGCAACTGCAAAGATGGTGCTGACATTTTCTGAGATGTGGTCACCTCTAAGAGTTCAGTTTTAAGAAAGTTAAGGGAAGATGGCGAGGAGGCCATTTGACTCACACATCCAAAATTTGGTCTAAGACATAAAGTTAGTATATGCAGGTGTTAAAAATTATTAAATCTATGAACTCAGTGGAGAGGCAAGAATGGGTAAAGACAAAAAGGAGGAGGGTCAGGGCTGGGCCGGGCATTTCAAGCTCATAAGAGAGGGAAGAGGAAGGAGACCCAGCAGGGATGACAGTGAAGAGTAGTGAAAAGGGGACCAAGAAAGTGGGGTCCTCTAAAGCCAAGTGTGGAACTTCAGTTATGGAAGAGTAAAAGGTTATAAATCCTTTCTATTGGGAGAAAACTTTCATACTTAACAAAATAATCAAAAACATTCACTTCAGGTGCTAGTAAGCCAATAAAGGCAAATGACAGATGAGGAGCATGTATTCATGACACACAGCTCCGCTGCAGGCAACAACAGCAGAAATCAGCAGGATTAAGTAGAAGCACAAGAGGACATTCAAAGGGAGACCCTAATTGGGCAGCTACTCAGGCAACTGATGAACACTGCACAGCCTCAGTGCTGGAAACCTCTGTGCGCGTGTGGGGATACCTGGGGGCCCAGCACAGTAAAACTGGGGGCTGCTTGGAAGATGCCAGAACTTCAAATGCAGTCCCAAGCTAAGCAAAAGTAGTGGCAAGGGCAGACACCCATGGGCTCGAGGCATGTCATACAGCCTCTGACCAAATGACCTACACATGCAGAAGTGACCCCAGAAAGTAAGTGGCATATAATGGGGGTGACAGGGTTCCTCAGACCATAGTCAGCAAAGTAACTCTAAACACACCCCCAAAAATGACCAGGAAAAAAAAATAAAATGCTGAAAACATGTGCTGGTTAACTCACTAATTGTCAACTTGAGTGGGAGCACCCAGCTGAACTGAGTCACATGGTTCTGGGCATGGAAGACTCACTTTACCACTTGAAAGGAAAATAGGAGAGAGGGATTTCAGCTGATCTTCCGTGGAAGAGCTTTAGTGTGGCTCATTTTCCTCAGACAAGCTTCAGCTGTTCTCTTTAAAGGCGCTCCAGTCTTTGCCTTCGCCTTGGGCATTGTCTCCTTGCTGCAGGCAGACTCTCCAGCTCCTGGCACTGACTCTTCCATTGTGGATCTTCGCCCTCCTCAGTGGACGTGTAAGGGGACCTCACCATGTGCTCCAGGCTTTGGCTGGCTCCTTCAGATCCTTGGCACACAGATACATCTTTCACACTCTTCTGCATTTGACTCTGGGAATCAGCTGAGGACAACTGCTGAAAATTTCTGTCTTGTATTAAATCTGACTCAGACCATGTGCAGGCTGTTGAAGAGCTTTGCCAGCCTTGAAAGCTCTTGTAAGTACCGACACAACACAAGAAATAAACAAAAACAGTAAAATCAGGAAAAGTGTGAGCCATATTCAAATAAAATTATTCAGTGGAAACTAACTTTGTCCAGAACTTGCATTTACCAGAAAAAATAATTTTTTTAAACAATAATAAAAATACTAAAAGTTTAAACAAAAATATAAAAAAAAAAAAAAGCAAAGGGAAGTATGAGGACAACTCAAATAAGAAATGGAAACAAACTAAAATATTCTAGAATCGAAAAATGTAATTAAAAAAAATTTCTTAGATGGATTGAACAGAAAGCTGAAATGGCACAAAACATAGTCAGTGAAATTCTGAGCCATCAATAGAATTTACTCACACCATGGACAGAAAAACAAGAAAATTTATGAGAAACAAATCCTCAGAATGTGAAGAATACACCAAGAATACAGAGACACAAGTATGGAGAACACTGGGAAAGGGGGAGAGAGAAGAATCAAGAGAAATATTAGAGGAACTTATGGCTAAATATGATGAAGAGTTATGGATCTCAAAAGCTCAGCAAGTCTAACATAATAAGCACAAGAAGATTCTAGATATACATTAAGATGAAGAGAAAATCTTTAAACCAGCAAGGAAAATGAAAATTCTTAAAGCATACAGAATAACAAAATTAACATCACCATTAACTTTACATCAGCAACAGTAGAGTCAGAAAGCAGGTACTGTGACATCTTCAAAGCACAGAAGAATTCTGTACTTAGAAAAACTATCCTTCAAAAATGAAGACAAAACAATATACTACCAAATATATTGCTAGCGGAACTACCTGAAGAAATTAATGTGAAAGGAAGTCCTAAGGCTGAAAGAAGACTGACATGGGCAAACAATGTAAATGGTGAACAGGTGGACAAACAAGCATGTGCCCAACTCAGTCATTCTATGTAGGCTGCTCTCGACACAGTGTTCTTCCATACAAACAGAGAGATTATCCTGTGTCAAATTGAGCATGGGTGGGAAGAGGTAGGAAAACAACAAACAAAATAAAAACCCCTCACTTTGGGATTTTCACAGGAATTACAATGAATTTATAAATTTGGGAGAGGGGTAGTGGTGGACCTCACTACAGTAGCAAGTCTTCCTATCCATGAATATGGTATGCTTCTCTATCTGGTTCACTTGAACATCCTTCAATAGCACAATTCTTTTCATCAGGAGTATGTATTTTGTTTGAGCTGTAGGTATGTAGTTTTAATTTTGTTCTATAAATCTTTCACTCATTTATTTTATTTATTTATTTTTGAAACAGGGTCTCGCTTTGTAATTGACTGGCCCTGAACTTATTCTGTAGCCCACGCTCACCTCAAACTCATGGCATTCTCCTGCCTCTGTCTCCCAAGTGCTGGAATTATAGGCCTGAGCACTTGCCGAGCACTTGCCCAGCACTGTGGTATGTGGTACCAGGGATATAACTATAGACCTTGCACTTGCCAGGCAGACACCAGAACCACTGAGCTAAATCCCTGGCCCAAATCTTTCTTTTTTAAAATTGATTTTATTGGTACATTTTATTCATACATCATAATCACAATCAACATTGAGAATTTGTACCTGTACATGACACATCTTAATTCTCACTTTTTAATCTTTCTTATTTACATATTGAAATGATGTTGATACATTAATAGTCAATTTTATGCTTTTGATTTTGTGTCCATCTCTTATTAACAATTATATCTACATGTAAAAATAGCTATGTTTCTTGGTTTCCTTTCAGAGACAGCATCTAGTATATTTCTAGTAAGTTTGAGTAGATAATCTTTATCAGATAGAATCAATTCTATTACTACTTTTCTAACTTTTTACTTAAGGGTGGGTTTTTTTGTTTTGTTTTGTTTTGTTTTTTAGGTTTTTGAGACAAGGTCTTGCTTTGTAGTTCAGGCTGACCCTGAACTCAGTATGTAGCCCACTGGCCTTGAACTCATAGCAATCCTTCTGCCTCTGCCTCCCAAGTGCTGAGATTATAGGCATGAGCTGTCACCATGCCTGGCACTGTGGTACATGGTATGTGGATCAAACTTGGGAGCTTGTGCTTGCCAGGCAGATGCTGGAACCACTGAGCTAAATAAGGGTGGTAAATTTTAACAGCCTTCAACCTACTGAGATGATCTTATGATAATGTAGGTTATATTAAAATTCCTTCCATTACTTTGGTCATGAACCTTTTTTAATACACTGAATTATTGTACATGCTTTATTTAGGCAAATTTATGCCTATATTCTTAAGTATAACACCTAAATCCATTCATGTACTTTATGCAGAAACTCTGTAATTTAGTTTACACTGATTGATTTCTATAGCAGACATTCAACTGAGCTGCTTCAAAGATACAGAAGTTTGAGATTTTTGTATATTAGGTCATGTTTACAGCTTTTTCATAGGTTAGCTATAAAGAATATTGTTTTAACAGATATTACAAAAATTCACTGCTTACTATGTGTTTAAAGTTTACTTGGCTCATGGAAGAAATGTTTTTCTTCTCCAAAGAGAGGAAGCTGTCAGAAAGCATCACCAGGCAGGAGGCTCCTCCTCAGAGCGTAAAGCCTTCCTTATGAGCTTAGACCCAAGTCAGCAAACCTCACCAACAGCACCCACCCCCAAAAAACAGTAAAACCCATCTCTGATGAAACAGCAACACTTCCACACTTCTTCTGGGGTTCAAATCTACTAACTACATCAGGAGATCGGCCATGAATAAGGACGACTTTAGCTTTTCATCCTAGAACATTTTGTTTGTTCACAGAAACTGACAGGACAACAAAACCTGACACTACACAGTAACTCAAGAAAAGGCTCTCAGCACAAGGATGGCTGTTTTGTTTCCGGTTCCTGGAGAGTGGGGCTGGGTAGAGGAAAGGGTGATCATTCTAACTGAGGAGCAGGACTATGTTTATATGGGTGGCTGTTGAGATTTAGTAGGGACAGTTGGATGATGGATTTTAAGGCAGTGGTTGAGATCTGAACTCAACTCTCCTGTAACGGAGGTACTCAAAAGATTACTGAGAGGAGCCTTAAAACTCCACAAGTATAAAGAAGAGGCAGGGGTCTCTCTCTACCAGGCCCTGTGAAAGGCAGATATGGAGCGGTAGAGACCAGTAAGCTGCGCTCACATGGCATTTTCTAGGGTCACCAACCAAGAAGCAAATCTTTACTGACTACTGTCTTTGAAGAGCAACTTCATGAAATTAAAATAGCTGTGTTTAGCTGCAAAGCACAGTGGTTAACTTTAATAATAAAAATATATGTTTATGGACTTTGTTTTTTTTTTGCCATACTGGGGATTGAGTTCAGGCCAAGTGCTCTACCATTGAGCTACACCAGATTTGTTTGTTTGTTTGTTTGTTTGGAGACAGGGTCTCGTTTTCTGCAGTTCAGGCTGGCTCTGAGCTCACTATGTAGCCCAGGCAGTCTTGAACTCACAGCAATCCTCCTGCCTCTGCCTCCTGAGTGCTGGGATTACAGGTGTGAGCACCATCCCCAGTATTGTGGTGTGCAGTACTGACTGCTGAATGGATGTGAGTCACCACAGCCTGCGTTGTGGTATGTGGTTACTGGGGATAGAACTTAGGGCCTTGCGTTTGCCAGGCAGATTCCAGAACCACTGAACTAAACCCCCAGCCTGATCCTTTATTTTTTATTTTGCAATAGGGTCACTAAATTGTGCAGGATTGCCTTGAACTTGCAAGAAGCCTCCTGCTCAGTTTCCCAAGTAGCTGGGATTATAAGCATGTAAGAGACAAGATTACATTATGCATTGTAAGAGACAAGTTTCTATTTTCTCTTCAAGTTTCTATCTTCTTGTGAAGAGGTGGCCAGGATTTACCAGCTCTGCTGGCCCTCCCAGGAATCAAATACAGAAAAGTGGAGTTCTAATGTGGCCAAGGCCATTCAAAAGGCAACATGGGGGGGGGCAGGACAGACAGATGACACACCAGATTTCAACAGTAAATAATGGGCCATCCCCTACCCACTTGCCACTTGGGGCTGAGGGGGCTTTAGCTGCAGCCAACCCCACCTACACCCTGTGCCCTTCGGGCCTTCATGGGCACCCTAGAGAATAATCTGGCCAAAGACAGGACAGCTAGAAAGAACGCGCACGTGTCTCCTCAATACCTTACTCGGACCATTACGTTTTTCACTGATACTTACATGTTTTACATTTCTAGGTCCTTCACATCAGATAAATAAATAACTGCTGCTAAAGAATTAATATCACTGTCTATACTATTCTGATTGCCTGTAACTGGCTCCTAACTGGCCCCATATGCTAACAGCTCTGTGCTACACCATCTCCGGATACAAGCCCAACACAAGGGTGGGGTGAGGAGGAGACTGGCGGGCAAAAAGAGGTGGCAGTAATTATGTGCACTACACACATGTAACAAAACACTCAGATCAACAGTAGGAAGTCAGAGAACTCATTCTGATGATCCTTACATCCTGTGTTTCTTCTGTAGAAGTCTCCCTGGCAGCCAAGCACTAGAATGTCATTCATGACGTTGTCATCCTGTGGCAGCCCAGGGCTCAGATGGAGGGCACCTTTAGACTGAGAACTCCTGGTTCCCCCAACTAACCTGAACTTTTTAAAGTGTTATGTAAATAAATGGCACCTAAAAGACAACACTTCCTCATAAGTAAGGTAGAGTGGCCAAGATGCAGTGTGCAAAATCAGCACCAATCAAAATGATCTAATGACCAACTGCTTTCTATACATCAGCCACAGAAGGGTGGCCACATCCCATTAAACTCACCTGAATGATTTCTGGTGAAACCTGGAGACCAGCAGGGGCTCTAGCCAGGGGTGGCAGGCATGTGACCTGGCCATTCCATAGGCCGAGGCGGCTGGACCCTTTGTCAACAACACACCCTGGCATGGCTGATCCATGACACTTGAGAGAGAGGGGCAATGGGTGTGGTGAGTAGCACAGGGGCGCAAGATAGTAAGTGATCTTGCAGAATGGGATTAATGGGGCTCATCCCAGAAATGCAATTTCCTATCTGCCGCTAGAATCCAAGGATAGTTTGTTCTACACAGCACACCTAATACGTGACTCACTGAGACATCACTGGTGAGAAGTCACTTGGAAGAGCTTAGGAAGACAAGTCTCCAAACAGGAAATGTTACTGTGTCTAACACTTCAGTGATAAATCAGCGAAGTATGAGCACCTGGCTGACTCCAGCACTACTTCTAAGGTAGTCTAACAAAAGAATCAGTCCTGAATAAGCCTGGAATGAACAAATGACTGTGCAGGTACGTGACATGTGACACTAGTAATTCATGTCTGTGAGGCTTAGTTGGCAGCTAGGCTTTTGAGCTCTTTGTATGTATTAACTCACTTAATTCTTGTAAAACCCTCAGAGATAAACTGCATCTGTGCCCCCTTTCTTCAGAGGAGGCACAAGGAGGTCAAGTGACAGTCAAGGGAGTGGCACCGTTAAGAGCCATGACTCAAACTTATGAGGTTAATTCCAAGGTCTCCACTCTCTAGCTTCATGTTGGTGGCCTTAAAGTTTGACATGTAAAAAGATATGAAACAGATTTCTGTCATATCCTTGAATTAAAAAACAAAAAAACAGAAGACAAGCCAGAGAATACTCATGCTGTGGATAAGGCACAAGAAGGAGGGTCGGGAGACGGAGAAGGCCACCGAGGCTCAGCTGCAGTCTGCTCTCTTGCACAGTTGGGCAGCAGTAACTGAGGCTGTTCCATATCCAAAACTCTTGGGGATCAGAAAGGCTGAGTTCTCTGGATCTTGGAGTATTTGGATACGCTTCACCAGCTGAGCAACCCTAATTTTGAAGCTTGAAATGTGAAATCCCCCCCAAATCCAGAATCATGCCAGGGTTCAAATTCTTCAGCATTTCAGATTTTGGATTCAAGAAGTTCAATTTATTCACATATTGGTGGCTACTTTAAAAAGTACCTGATATAGTTGGTGCAAATCACTTTGGAAGTTTTGGCACCTCCGATGCTACCTCTGAGAAAGATGGTCTGAACGATGGACAAATCTTGTTTCCTTCTGATGCTTAGATTTTTATGTAGGTTTCCACACTGTAGTATAATTCACTTTACTGCTTGACTGTTTTCTAGGAAAAGTGTGTTTTTTACATATATACACAAAGCTATTTTTATGTGGAAGAGGGTGGCATAAAACCTCACATGGGTAAGAAGTGTACTCTGTAATAAAAGGAGATGAAAGAAAGTGAACAAATAAGCCTGACTGAAATAAGCACAATTTTGAAGGGAAAGGAAAATAAGTAAAGAAAGCAAAGAGCCTCGAGCTAGTGCAATATATAGAGATCAGAAATGGGATGAGCTGACTCAAACGGTAGAAAAGTCTTCCGACTGAAGGGACAAAAGCAGACCCAGTACAACCTGTCTTTCTAAATCGTGTATTTCAGCAAGGAGGTGGCATCTAGCTCAAGAGACCTCCCGGACAAATAAGGATGCACATAGGCGTCTTTATTTCCTCTGGAATATGTAGTCCAGGCTGAAGCAGAGGCCATCAGGTGTGCCCTGTCAAGTTAGATGAAGGGTCGGACTGGTCTTAACTGGACAGGATTCTCCGGGAAGAAAATGGCAAGGTGGCCTGGAGTCTGACTATAGAGTTTACGGAGGGTTCACCAACCTGTCAAACTGCGAAGCCCCCAACTGGAGTTATTTACAAGCAGAAAGTGACTGGGAAGAATCTGTAAGAATCCAAAGGCAGCACTGTTCTAAGCATCTCTTTGGTGCTGAAGGACTTTGAAGGCCCACAGAGCCAGAGACCTTGGGCTGTGGCTGCGGGAGTCAGCAGGAGGTGAGGTCTCACAGGACCCAGCCCATGCCTCAGCAAGTTCAGCATACACGGGAGGCCCCCACTATGGCAGTGCTCATGCCAGCTTTACAAGCAAAGATTTTATCTAGTACATGCAGGGAAAAAAACCGTTCCTATAAATGTCAGTAATTCAGATACTTTGGGAAGAGGACACCTCTGCAGAATCTTGTTTCTGAGAGTCCTGGATGTGTCCAGTAGTGAAACACCACACCCCGATGTGAACACGCTGCACATGCTCAGTTCTGTGCACTGTGTCACCACCATGAAAAGAACTTCGCTCCTGACCGGAGCAAGGGCTGGGGTTGCAGCTTGGAGAGAAAGGCCTGGGTTCAATCCCCATGAACCTCAAAAAAGAGCATCTCTAATGCCCGCCTACCTTAAGCGGGCTCCCGATGCTCCTCCGCCCTGTCACTACTTCAACTCTCTCCCTGCCAAGTTCCAGATGGTGTCAGCGTTGGCTCTTTTTCCTGCTGTCCCAGCTCTGGTCTTTCAGGAATCAAAGCACTTCTCTGTCTCTGCTGTCACCACGCTGGACTAGGCCACCAAGTCCCGCTGGCCTTCCCTGCTGCACCAGCACCAAGCTACTCTCCTTGCTTCCCCCTGTGAAAATGTGTGTCTGGTCATGCCAGACCTCTTTCCCCTAGACCCAGTCCAGCCCGTTCAAAGCCACCCTTTGTGGCTCTCCCCACAAGGAAAATCCAGGCAGTGACCAGCTTTCCTAGTGCACACACAAAGCCACGCCTGGCATTCCGGATGGAGTTTTACACATGCACAGGGACTGCACCTGAGGGATAGCATCCAGGATGTGTGCAGTGCCGGGACCTCTGCAGAGACACCTGGGAAAACATGTTTCCAGGAGAAGCCCATCTGTTTCAGAAAAACAATTTTTAAAACGTGGGAGGATCTTTGGGCGTGGTGGCGCACATCCGTAATTAATCCCAGCACTCAGGAGGCAGAGGCAGGAGGATTGCTGTGAGTTCCAGGCAGGCTTGCCTGGACTACACAGTGAGCTCAGGACCAGCCTGAACTACAAAGTGAGACCCTGTCTCAAAAAGCTACAAAAAAAAAAAAAAGAAAAAAAAGTAGGTGGATCCCAGGAAGGAGCAGCAGCAAGTGCATGAAGGAACCACATGCGTGGGCTGGGCCTGAGAAACTTGAGCTATTCTGTTCCACAGACGTGGACCGGCGAGTACACAGGCCAGTCAGCTCATCCTGTATGCAAAGTGGTGGCTGCCTTCCAAACAAACAAACAAGCAGGAAAGCTCTCTCTGCTTGGGGGCTGGGGGTGCAAAATGCACATCTAGAAGAGGAATCAGGGCCTCGGGCAGGAAGGTGTTGAAGCTCACTCAGCACTTCAAGCACTATCCTTGATATTATTTGGTGGAGAAGGAGGTGAGACCCCAGTCTCTTTAGTCTAAAGACAGGAGGGTCAGAAATGCCATTCCTCAAGGGCTGGGCACCTCGGCATTCCCAGTGCCAACTTTTCAGCACCGCTCACACTTCCACAAAACACCAAGGACAGCTCACAACAACTGCCAACCTCTCTCCCACTGCTGGGTTAAGTCTTCAGTATAGATCGAGCCACTGCACCCTCATCACTAGGTGTCACCCACATCACATATGTGTAAACAGATTACAACATACCCAGCGTTACAGAACTAGCACCAGGGAACACTCAACTTTCAACAGATGACGTGTGCCTGGCTCTGAAAGGACATGGCAAAACCAACCTGTGAGGACGAGGCCAGGCCATCCATCCGAGCGCTGCGGTGCCGACCCCGTTCCCGAGTGCTGGGATTCTGACTGAGGCAGCACGGGCCAGGGCTGGCTGTTCAAACTCCAGGGCCTTGGCTTTAAATCACAGATCCTCAGCCATCCTAAGGAGCCAGCCTATGGCTTTGGGTCTCCGCTACTCATTACATACTGCCTTGATACTTTCTCAGCCTCAGTGAAATCCAACTCAGTTTTATTTAATTAAATGAGAGGCTCTCCTCGACACCCTGCCTGCTCAATTAAAGGGAATTAGCTGGGAGCTGAGGTCGGCACCTGTAATCCTAGCACTCAGGAGACCAAGGCAGGTCTAAAATTCAGACGCTGATGGGATGGGAGAAAACTATTGCTTAGCTGTACCGACAGTAACAGAGGAACACATCGAGTTTTGAGCATTTTAGATAATTCTTATTTATTTGCACCCGTTTTTGTTTATATTTTAACTTTTCCAGTCAACTGTTTCATCTGTTTGGTGATGGAAGTTCAGCAAACAGAACTTTAATAAAATGTAACAAACTGTATAGCAACAGGAGAGGTACAAAACATTGGTCCCTGAAAAGTACGGATCAGCTGGAGTGAAGAAGAGCTTCCTGCCTCAGCCTTGCTATATCCCTAGTGTCCAGCGTGCAGATACTCAACAAATATCTGCTGAGTTGATGAATAAATTGCAAAACTGGCACTGACGGGTCATTACCGTACTGATTCAATAAGCCAAAGCTGGAGAAGGCCAGTAGTTTTCCCTGTGTAGTGCCTATATGTGTAGCTTTTAATGTGCAGCCCTCTGGAGTGAACGGAATGTGTGCTGCTTACTGACTCCTTCTGGAGAGGACACCAGACTGCAGGTGCAGTGACCGATCCACGTCAGCCAGCCGGCAGCCCCGTGGCATGCAGGGCAGGCTAGGCCTCCTCCGCCCCTGCTGCCCCTGTGCTGTCCTGGGCACCTAATACTATGTCTCCGACTTTGGAACTCTGCTTCTTTGTGCTACACCTGAGCTTAAGAGGGCAGTGTCCAACTACTATTTCCTGCAGCTGTGTTCCTCGAACTCCGAAGTGCCCGGCATGGAACAGGTGCACACGGTGGTGCACACTTGTAACGCCAGCACTCAGGAGGTTGAGGCAGAAGGGGCACAAATCTGAGGCCAGCCTGCACAGAGAGACCTTGTAACAAATTGAAGTACGAAATGAGTAAGAATTATCTCACATGCCTAAACTCATGGAGGGACCTTTTCTTTTCTAAATGGCTAGACCAATTTTACAATTTGAAGGGAAGTTTTATATTAAAAATAAAATACAAAAATAAAATATAATGACATGGACAATGTTCTCTGAACAGTGAAATTTATGTACAAAGGCACTAGAGAAAGAAAATAAGGACGTTTATTTAAACCATCTCTCCAAATTAGTAACAGCACAGAGAATATTTGAAATTGTTAAGAACCTTTGAAAAGAACAAGCTGCATGAATATCGTGATCCTTGTACTGATCACAATGCCTGTAGCTTCCTGTTTGCCATTCCGTTAAGCTCAAAAATCCCTCACTCTGTGCAGACAATCATTAATGTATGCTTCCACAGGCTTGTACTGCTAAAAGTCACTATTCTTTGTTTTTCTAATTGGCTTTTCATTCCACATTTTTACCTCTGATGTTATTAAAACTTATAATCCTACAAAGTAGACTTCTTGGCTTTGCACACTTGTGGGAAAGAGGAGGGTGAAGCCCTCTTCCTGTTGGGGAGACCTTGGCTGCTGACGTCCTCACAGAAGCTGGGCACTGTTCTCACATACCCGCTTGCTCATGTGTGTGTCAGAAAGAGGACAATTCCTCACAGGAGTTGGAAAAAGCAAGCAGGGCGGTTGGGGAGGGGAAGAAAAGAAAGTGACATGTACCAAGTCCCGCGATAAATGTGATTGTTATGGATGGCAAACATGGACTTATATAAAAAGCTTCCCTGAAAGAAAAGTGAATATGAACATTTTCAACACTGGTAGGAGGCATAAAGACTGATTTCAAACTGCTTATTTGGGAGAAGATAATAAAGGTAATTGACTACTTTTTTTAAATTCAAATTTTATTGGTACATTATGAATACACATCATCATCACATTCAACATTGAGTTTGTACCAGAATATGACATGATTTGATTCTTTTTTCCCCTTCTCCCACCCATCCTGCAACCCCACCCCCCATTTACATAAGCTGTTTCTTTTTTAAAATTACTATCACATTCTTTTTCCCCTCATTATTTACCCCTACACTCTCTTTTAAATATTTTCTTTTCACAATATCTAATATATATGTATGTATGTATGTATGTGTATATATACTAGAACTCATTTACATTTTCATTTTCTCATACCAGAGAAAAGATACGATAGTTACACATCTGTGACCTATTTATTTCACTTATGAGGATGTCTTGAAGGTACATCCGTTTGAGTATGAATGACTCAATTTTATCATTTTTAATGGCAGAACAATACTCCATTCTATAAAAGAACCACATCTTCTTTATCCAGTCTCCTGTTGATGGACATTTGGGTTCTTTCCAGGATTTACCAATCACAAACTGAGCTGCTACAAACGTGGGTGCACATATGTCACTGTGATATGAATCTTTTAATTTTTGTGTATGTACCTAGCAGAGCAATGGCCGGGTCAAATGGGACCTCCAATCCTAGGTTTTTGAGGAATCTCCACACTGATTTCCACAAAGTCTTCATAAAATTCTTCAATTTCTGTAAAAATCTGTCACTGAAGAAACATCTTGTCACTAATCAACTTGCTGCACTGGACCACTGCCCTAAATTACTTTGTTCCTTTATTTGGCAAACACTGTCAGATGCTACAGTGACCCCAGCACCAGGGACTCTGCACACTATGCAAGGGCTCTACCACTGTGCAACATTCCATTTGGTTTTGTTTTATCTTGCTTTTTCAGGCAAGCTCTGCCAAACTGCCCTAGGCTGGCCTCACACTTGCAATCGTCCTGCCTCAGCCTCCTAGGGTAGACTGGATGACATAGCCTGTGCCACCATGCCCCACAGATACTATTGTCTACTAGGCATTGTCCTAGATCTTGGGATGAAATCCCTCTCTTAGAGTTACACTTTTCTGGAAAACATCTAACTTCATTGAATAATAGGAAACTATGGTTGGATTTTATTAAACATCACTATTTATACTCAAAAGCATAAGCAAGGAGCAGTAGTTTCCAGCCTCACCCCGGCCCCGAGATGGCTCGCATCCGTTTTCACAGTAAGGCCGCCCTGCTTGGTGAGCTCCCTGGAGAGCTCCAGCAGACCTTCTGGGCCAGGCTCCCAGCCATCTAGACCTGGAAGCCTTGCCGAGGACCCTTCCAACGGCTCCCAGCTCTGCTGTAAGAGCTGGAGGCTCCTCGAGTCTCCAGCTTCATCCACTGAGCTCTCTCCTTGCCAGAGCTGCTATTTTATATTAAAATATAGCACAAGCTGCTAATGTTTAGGGGGTGTACTGTATCTGCTCTAAAGCAGAATTTTTAACACATGAAATTAAGAATCACCACACTGGCTGATCCTGGTGAAACAGAAGTCTCAGAGGTGGAACATGAGATACACAGCAGGTAGGTGAAGTGGCCACATGGTCCTACTGTAACTCACTAGGCGCCCAGCTCTCGACAAGAGTAACAATGGGAGACTGCTGCCTCGAAGTGGGTGCAGGTGGCTCTCAGTGCAGGAGGCACCGTAAATTTCGGTATTAACTGGCACGTCTGTCATCCCAGCCACCTGGGGGGCTGAGGCAGGAAGACTGTTAGATCCTAAACCAGGCAACCCTTACCTCAAAATTAAAATGGGGTTGGGGATTATAATTCAATGCAAAGGCCCTGGGTTCAGTCTCCAATATAAGTGCAAAATCAAAACAAAAAAAGAAACAGGAAATACACACCAAACCAGAAATGACCTGGACCTAGATGATGCCACCCTAAATTGCTCAGTTTGGAGATATGTAATTAGAAATTCTATACAAGGACTAGTGGGAGTAGCCCTCTTAGCTGATGGGAAAATGTGATAAAAAGACCCACCACCACTCAGGGCACCAGAGACCCAAAGAGGAGACAGCGGTAAGACCCGGACAGCCAGGACCTGTATTTCCCAAAACTTCCAGGCCCCATCTCTAGGATAGGAAGCAGAATTTGCAGCTGCCTTCACATAATGGTCGTGTCAGAGCACAGCTGAAGGCCATAAGTGACACACACAGGTGAGAAAGCTGGGTCTTAAGACGGTATAGTCCTGTCAGAGAGCAGCGACTGTCTGGGCCTTCCCAGCCCTGCAAATGTGGCCATGGAACAATGAGCCAGTGAGCTGGGCCAGTTCCTCCAAGTGCTGGAGGAACCTGAAAGGAGGGTATTTCGCTGACCAAACTGGGACAAGTGAAGAGAATAGCTTCCACATTACCGCAAAGCTTTATTTTATGGATTTAAATAGGACAACCATATGTCCTGGTTTGCCAAGAACAGTCTTGGCTTCCACCTGCTGTCTCTACATCCAAACTGGTTTGGCCTTTGTATTTTTCCATTTTTAATTACATGATTCAAGACTGCATTAGAATAAGCCAGTATGGGTTTCAAATGCACCATTTATATACCTGGCTTGTCAAAACCCTGTCTAATAGTGGTTCAGACATAGTGAGCTCTCACTTCCCCACATCACTGCAGGCAGGCCGCAGTGAACTGCCCATTTTCTGGCCCTCTCCCAGGTTCAAGGCAGCTCGCAGCTCCTCAAGCGCCCAGACTGGCACAGGGTGCCAGTGTCCACAGACCCTGATTGTGCAGTGGGAGGCGTCTTAGATACTTTTCTCATTGCTGAGGCAAAATAGTCGATCCCCAAAGTTTAAGGAGAAAAGGTTTACTTTAGCTCACAGTTTGTGAGGTGTCTGTAGTCACCTGGCTCGAAGGTAGGGCGGTATAGCAGAGGACGTGCAATCTATGGCAGCAGAAGGCAGCAAAACAGCGAAGCAGTGAGGAAGCAGCAGTGGGCCTATCATCTTCCTGAACTTTGTATCCATCCCAGCTACCCACCCTTTGCCTGGTGCCACCCACACTCAGGGTGGGCTTCCCGCAGTGCACTGATTTAGTGATCATACACCCTTATCCAGCCTCACATCCTGGATCCATCCATCTCTGAAAGCTGCACCTATGACTGTGTGAGGCTTTGGGAGGACAACTAGACACAAGTCATAACACATGAGAAACATCTGAAAGGGTACAAGGCTTACAGCTCTGTCACTGAGTGAGCAGTGGAGACCCCCAGCATCTATATTGTGTTGTTCTGATTACTTTTCTTCAGCAATAAGCTTTTGTAGTACTAGTGAACTGAAAAATTAAAATGCACGGTTAATGAATAAACACTGAGCTCTCCCTGTTCAAGACAGTGTACTCTGCACACCTGTCTGCACTGGTCATGGGGCAGTCCTGTCACTGACCCAGAGAGCAGGAACGACTCTGACAAGTGTTCGATACCTACCTCCAGCTGCTCTCAAAGATGGTGCCTGAAGACAATGGTCAGGCAACCAGAGTTTACGTTCAAATGACTGTGGAATGGCCTTCCACTTAGGTCAAAAAGCTCTTCTGACTGTCATTTTCCTCCCTGGCTGTTTTCCTCTGCACAGAAAACATGACATGACCATGTACCCCTTCAGCTGAGGCAGACTTCACAGGCAGTTATAGGGCTCCAGTTTTCAAATAAAAATCCCAAATCATTATGATTTACAACTCCAAAATAATACTGACACAGTACTGACATTTACATTTGCCCATGTGTTTATCATTACCAGAAAACTATTTTTTGAGTTACTATCTAGAATGCTTTTTATTCCTTTCTCCCTTGAGACTGCATCTTACTATGTAGTTCAGTCTGGCCTTGAACTTACTTTGTAGCCCAGGCTGGCCGCAAACTTTTGGTGATTGTTCTGTCTCAGCCTCCCAAGTGCTGCGTTTATAGGGATGTGACACTGTGTTCAGTGTGGCATGCTTCACTTCAAGAACTACTTTTAGTGTTTCTTGCAGGGCAACTCTACTAGTTAGTAGTGAACAACCTCAGCTTTTATTTATCTGCTGCTATCTTTTCTGAAGATCATTTTGTTGAATACAGAGATAGTTGCTTCTGCTTTCTACCAAGTCCTCTTGGTTTCTGATGAGAAACTGTTAATATAATTAAAGGCTCTGGGTATATCCTGTGTACTGATGAGTCACTGCTTTTAACATTCTTCTTGTGAAAAGAGCTTCCAGTAATAATGTATTTTGGTGTAAATCTCTAACTTCATCCTGCTTTTAAATAATTGTTCTTCTTGGGTTTATAAATCCATGTCTTTCCTCAGCTTTGGTATATTTTGGCCATTTTTTCATCAGATGGCCTTTCTGCCTCATCACTTCTTGTCCTGGATCTCTTGTAATTACTGGTCAGCTTGACCTTATACCACTAGTGTTTTGGGCTCTTGATTTATTGTTGTTGGATCTCTCTAGCGAAATTTTCATTTCAATTATTGCACTTTTCAGCTTGAATGTTTCCTTGATTCCTTTATATAATTTCTATTTCTTGATTTTGCTCATAGGTACTTCTGCAGATTTCCTTTAGTTCTCTTTCCTTTAGCTTCTTTTGGAGCATACTTAAGAGAGTTGGTCTGAATTCTTTTGTCGAGTCAGTGAAATGTCCA
The DNA here is from genome assembly GCA_004026965.1 of Petromus typicus. Lineage (NCBI taxonomy): Eukaryota > Metazoa > Chordata > Mammalia > Rodentia > Petromuridae > Petromus > Petromus typicus. Next base: position 147,270 of record PVIR01000445.1, read on the forward strand.
GACTTCCTTGTGGCTGATTTTTGTTAGTTTATTTTTTCCCTTTTTAGTAGACCATAATTTCTCATTTCCCTTTATGATTTGCGAAGGTGCTGAAAACTAGGCATCTCAACACTGCAACATTCTAATAGTAGGCATCTCCGTTTTATTCCTTTCTCATGTTTAACAAGGGTTTAAGAAGTTGTTGGAGGTTATAGTAGTCTATGGAATGATATTTCTAACTGCTCTTTGCAGAGACTATATTCCCTATTGTTGCATGTGGTCACTAACGTCTCTGTTCCCTCACTTGTGTTTTGTTACTGTTTTGACACAGCTTTTTTTGGGTATCTGGAGCTAAATAAAACAAAATAGATCTTTGCGTACTGACTCTGAGACAGGGCCTCCCTTCTACTTCCCAGCCTTGTACTGAACCTGGATGGAAAGTGAGTCCAGGTACTCTGCTTTTTCCCCTTCCCCCTTGCTCCTGAATGCATTTGAATGTCCTGATTTTGCAAAGATTCTCTTCCAGAGCTTCCATATGTAGGTCCTGTAGAGTCCATTGTATGTCTCATCTGAGTGATCTTTTATCTCAGGTGTCCGTGGGGTGGTCCCTAGTTGGCAGAACACACCTACACCATAACTTGTGAACAAAGTCTCCTGCTGTCTTCTGAACCAAGAGGCAGGAACCCCAGCTGGGAAAGCAGGCAGCTGGGATGGGAGAGGGCAAGTAAAATATACACCACAGAGCTTTCTTACTGTTTTGAAGTTACCATATCCGTAAGTCACGTCTATGCTCTAAACTCTTGCCTGGTTTCCATAGTTCTGATAAAAATGGTTCAACAGTCATTGCTGCTGTTCTGCTGCTGTTCACTGTTTCTGTGGTCGATGAGACTGGAGAGCTTCCTGCTCCTCCAAGCTCCTAAACTTGTCTACTCGGTGGCTGCAGGCAGAGGCCAGCAAAAGTGTGAGGTGTTGAAAGTGTGCAGAACCCCCTTCCACATGGTCCAGGTCTACATGAGAAGGCTCAGCACCCTGTCAGTATGTCTGCCCTGAGCCTGAGGGGTGGGTATCATACCATTAGTGTTCTTCCTTGTGCTTCCTAAAAGGACCATCCAGTGTATCACAGGTGGACCCTCTCCTGATATTAATGCAGCCTAGAGATGGAACTGATAATTCCACTGGCCGAGACCTTGCCCTGCCCTGGATAGGCTGCCCTGCCAAGAACCCCATGACTGCCATCTTTGCTGGTCAAGAGTCACAACTCAAGATGCCTTGAATTCAGACTTCCTTACTCTAATTAGTGCTTTCTGATCTACAAACTTTAAAATCATTTATTCACGAGGATTAGATTTCTGTGTCAGTCATAAATGCTACCAATGACTACATTAGAAACAAGTTCTCTAGACCCTAGAGAGTGGGTTTTGGATATTTTACATTGTGCTTTCAGAGTTCTAGCCCCCTAGAGGAATTGAGTAACTTTTAAAAATGAATAGACAGTAACTCAAAAAATGAAGTTCTCTCTTAATGATAAACATATGAGCAAATATAAATGTCAGTATTACTTATTTTGGAGTTGTAAATCCACTTTTTATTTCATGGATGATTTTAAAGATAAATATATAAAAACAATTACAAACCCAGGTCACTGGGCACATAAAATATACAGATACATTTCTGACAACATAAACAGGAAAGACATTTGTATGTGCCAATTCAAATCACAGTTATGAATTTCAAATGTTAAACGTAATCTCTAGCATGGCCACAAAGAATATATCTAAAAATATATATAAGGAACTGAAAAGAAAATTAAACAACTTATTACAGACAAAAAGCAATTATTCACATAAAGCAGTAATTGAAATGAGGGGCAAGAGGCGTGTAAGACAGAAAACAAATAGCAAATGGAACAACTCCTTATCAGTAATTATTTAAAATGTAAATTAAGTTTTTCTTATAAAAGATTGGAAAAACAGATCTAAAAATATGATCTAAATATATGTGGTCTACGAGGGGCTCGCTTTAGATTCAAAACCACAAAAACACTGAAAGTGAAATTATGAGAAAAGATGCTGCATGTGAACAGTAACCCAAAGAACTGGACTGGCCACATGCCACAAAAGTCTTTAAGTCAAAACTGCTACAGGAGGTAAAAGGACATTGACACAAAGGTCAATTCATCAGGAAGACACAACTGTTAACATGTGTGCCTGACAAGAGGCCTCCAACTACATGATGCAAACACTGACAAAACTAAAGGGATAGAGTTTTATAATTGGAGACTTCATCAATAAAGAATATAGTATTTAGACACATTATCAATGAGAACATAGAGAAATGAATAGCATTATAACCAGTGCCTGGACATACACAGAAACTTCCATCTAACAGCAAAACATACTTCATGTAAGGAGATGAAATCTACTCCCTATATCTAGAGAAGCAAATCCAACATATTATCATTTGTTTAGGAAAGCTGGTGAGTCCTCCTTTTCCCCTAGTTTGTGGAGAAGTAGACAGTGATAATATCTTGTGGCAGTGTTTGGAAATCTGTGTGTTCTGTGAAGGTACCTGGTCACCAAGACATCTAGATTTACCCATGAGACGTGGTGTTCCACAGGTAAGAAAGAGGAGACAGGCTCTCATGAACATGGCCCTAAAGCTCTGGGGCTCTATTTGATTGACAAGAGTAGGGAATTTCTGTTGTCTGCATGACCCAAATAGGAACTGATCTGAATAAAAGGGTCTCTCAGCCCACGGAGTAGATAACATGATCGAAGCTCACCCTTCTCAGCTGGGAAAAAAAACAAAACAAAACAAGAAGTTGTCACTGAAATAAAATGGTGGCAGACATGTTCAAGAAAAAAATGAGGGGATATGATCCTTTTAAAATTCTTAATAAACAAACGTGAGGAAAGAGAGGTCACTGGGCCACTGAACAACATAGAAATGGTGATACATGAGAACACGGAATAGACGTATTGGAAACCTTAAGTGAGTAAGACTTTCTCCACTATACAGTGCTAGTTTCACTAAGACTGCAAATTGGGTCATGTACATTTTCATATTAAATTTTACTGTAAAAATGAAAAAAAAATCTCACAAAAACATCATACATATTGTGAAGAGAACATGAAAGACATGAAATAAAGATTTCATGTTCCATTCTGGATGGCAGTAGTGAGTGGGTAAGCAATATTTACCCCAGTGTCTCTAATACTAATTCATTACTACTATAAGATATCACATTTCCCCCATCTTAACATTGTAGCTTTGTGCTTTTATACTTTTATTTCAACTGAGGGATAGCTATTCCATTTAAAGTAGTGATAACGTGAGTTTCTAAAAGAAAAAGTTAACCATTAAGCTCAAAGAAAATATTAACAGTCTGAGTGGTAAACACAACGCTGCAATTTGACACATTCAAGTAGGACTCTAGAGAGTGGCTTCTGATGAGTCTGTGAAACCAAAGTCACTGGATTGCCTGTATTAGAAAATCTTAATAATCTACCAACAGTTTCAGTGCCAGTTAAACTTGACTGTCAACTTGACTAGATTAGCAGACTCTTGGGAGAGTGACTGGATTGTGAGGGCACTGACCTCACCAAAGGATCAACACACTGATGAGCTCTTCAATCAATGGGCTGTTAGGAGGTAGAGCCTAACGGAGGAAATGGTTCATCACCTTAGAGACTGTATCTAGTCCCTTCCTCTTGGCTTTTTTTTTCTCATCTCTGCTTCAATTTTGCTTTACATGTCCTTCTGCTATAGTACTCTGCCTCACCTCAGATCCACAGCAATTGAAGGATGGACATGAGGCAAATACATTTCCTCCTCTAAGCTACATATATCATGGATTTTATCTTAGTGGTGGGAAAGCTGACACACAGTTATCTTTGGCACTTTTCAACTATATACAAGTGAGTTAGCTTAAGACAGAGCTGTAAAACTATTAATACTGACATTTTCTCCAAGTTAACATCATAGCTTTGAGCATTTATTTGTATTTTTATTTCAACTGAGTGATACTCCATTTAGAGTAGTGATAAAGTGAATTTACATAAAAAAGAAGGAAATGGTTAACAGTGTGAATGGTAAACACAACATTGCTATAAAAAATAATTCAAATTCTGATTATGGTTTAATTGAAGTTGAGCCAAATTATGACATGTCACAGATGCACATTTTAATCCATATAATACCCGGAGGGTACACTTTGAATTTTTCTAAACTACAAGTTTTAGTTGGGGCATCATGGTGGGTAACATATAGCCCGACCATATTTTTTCCAATTAAAATATGTGTACTTTAGCATAATGGTAGGCAGCTCTGCATCTCAGTAGCTGCACTGGAGGGATACAAGAACAATCTCTGTGTTCATCTACTTGGTATGACAAATGCTAAGGAATGTCAAAGTGTAAATGAGTGAGTTTTACTTATGCTACGTGCTGTTATTTTTTGTATATTTATAATTTTTAATTACATTTAAAAATTTTTCTCCTGTTGAATTCACCCAATTCAGTACAATAAAAATCCACATTTTACAACTCTGAGAGGAAGATCAGAGTGAGTTGCCAGGAGATTCAGCTACTGATAATGACTTGGATCAGGTAAGCCAAAGAAACTGGCAGGATTTAACAGAGAAGGGAGAACAGAATGGAGATTTTTATTCAGATGAAGAAGGAAACAATAATGTAAATATCTGACTAGTCAAAATGCTACAAAAATGGTCATGTGTACTCAATGATAATACAGAACTAAGTGAGAAAATGTTATTAGGTTCTTATCAGGAGTGAAACCTATTGGATGGAATGCCAATACTGCAATTCAAGGTTAAAAATTGTTTGTAATGAATGGACAGTATGTTATAGGATGTTTTGAAATACACTAATAATGAAATACAAGCAGAACATTCTACATACACTAGAAGTAATACTCAAAAGTATATTTATTGAGGGGCCGGGGATATAGCTCAGTGGTTCCGGTGCCTGTCTTGCAAGTGCAAGGACCGGGGTTCAGTCCTTAGTTAACCACATAACAATACTGGGTGTGGAGACTCATGCCCAGCAGCAACCAGCACCACATACCACAGCGCTGGGCGTGGTGGCTCACGCCTGTAATCCCAGCATGCGGGAGGCAGAGGCAGGGGGATTGCTGTGATGTGAGTTTGAGGCTGAGCTCAGGGCCAGCCTGAACGAGACCCTGTCTCAAAAAACCTAAAAAAAAAAAAAAGTATATTTATTGTAACATTTCACTATCTGAACTAAAAGCCTTTAGATAAGGTCTGTCATTTTAATTGTCAAAATATAAAGGATTTATGGAGAAGTGTCAGATGTGACACTGAGATTTTTAGAATAATGAGCTCAAAGAGAGTTGGTTCCTTTCAAAATTGCCTAGTTTTGACAACAAAAAGACCCACAAAGAAAGAAAAAAGAAAAAAAAATTTGACAATTTGGCTATTTGCTTATTTTTTGAAAGTTTTGTTTCAAACTGTTAAGCAATTTACACATCATCTGAATACACAACAACTGACAACTCACATCATTTTGTAGCTATTGAAGGTTTCAGCTGTATATGCCAAATAATCCTTCCAAATATGGTATAAAATATATGCCCTGGTAGGTGTGAAGACACTTTAACCTTGAATTTAGAAATTTATCCGGGAACTCAGCCACCAGGTCTAACTGTATGACATGAACCGAGTTGCTGTGCTTATTTCAAAAAAGTAACCCAAATGTGACATTCAACAACTGGTTCACAAGTTACTCACTGATGTTATATTTGCTAAAAAAAAAAAAAAAAAAAAACCCCAACAACAACAAAAAACCCAAAAAGCAAAATATCAGTTGACCAGCACAGAAACTACTTGTAAGAACAAAGTGGAACCTGGGTTTGGTGGTACATGCCTGTATTTCCAGCACTCAGGAGGCAGGAGTAGGAGGACGGTCATGAGTTTAAGTGCAGCCTAAGCTACATAGTGAGTTCAAGACCAGCTTTAACTACAAAGTGAGATTCTATCTCAAAAAACAAAACAAAAACGCAGATTCTCCCAAAAATGTTGCAGTTCACAACAGAGAAATCTATAGTACAATCTTCGGATTTCAGAAAGATGTAACATTAGCCACCTACATGGTGAAGAAAATTTAAAAAAAAAATACTGATACTGTCAATATTATGCCATGATAAAATTGAGAATGAAGCCAGGTTTGGGGATGCATGCCTGTAACCCCAGCACTTCGAGCAGAGGGCTGAGGCAGGATCCTGTAAGTTTAAGGTCAGCCTGGGGAAGTTCTATTTGTATTATTATGTGTTGCGACTTTTCTGTGTATTAATAATATTTTTCTTATCACATTTGAAATATTTTTTCTCTTGAAGAATTCACTCATTTCAGAACAAGAGCATGTGAAAATCCATTTTTTTACAATTTTGGGTAGAAGTTCAAAGTGAGTCTTCAGGTGGTTCAGCTACTGATGACGACTTGGATCCTGTACGTAGAGACTCTGTTTCAAAAAAATAAAACTGATAGTGAATCCTCACATGAAGTTAGAATGGTCACATTTCACAAAACAAACAATGGAATAAATGTTATCGACAATATATGCAACAACTATGATGTCACTCAAAATACAAAGCATTGGCTAATGTTATGTTTTACTGGATCCTAAGCATGTCAGGCACAAATAGTTTCATAGCTTACAAAGAAAATAAAAAACACAAAACATCACAGAAAAATTTTCTTACTGATAAATAATCAGTTTCAACAGAGGAAGAACTATATGTATCCACCCAAACAACTTTGCAAAATAATTCTGGAGCAGACCAATGAACAGACAGATGAAACATCACAAGACATTCCTAAGAAAACAAGAGACCAGCAAGATGTCAAGTACGTCCCACCAAGGAGACAGGAAAACAAAACACACGTGCTGTCAGCGTAGGCAGTATGTGTGTATGTATGGAGCATGCTGCTGTCATGTGAGAAGGCTACCCAGCTGTGACAACTGGAGTGAAGATTACTTCTTTGGTAGAGCTCTGTTTGTATTTTCATTGTAGTTCACCTAACAATAGTTTTCTGCTGGCTTTTTTAGATCTCATAAGCAAGTAAATAGTTGATGTTGAAAATGTTTATTCTACACGATATATATTAAAATTTAACATTTTATTTTATTGGTATTTTACTTCTTTGATAAATACACATTAATAAAGGTGATAAAATTAAAACAATTCACTAACAGAAAGACTTCTGAAAAATAAATATGGGTGTTACCCTCCACACTGTTTCTTCCAACAAAACGTGGCACAGTGCTCCTAAAACACAGAGTCGGGTGTGGCCTGTAAATCCCAGCACTTTAGGAGTCGGGGCAGGAAGATCACAAATTCAAACCTGGCTTTGGCAATTTAGCGACTTAGTAAGAATTTGTTTCAAAATTTAAAACAAAACAAAAACAAAAACAAACACTGTGGAAACCCAAGGAGAACTTTTGCACAGATTACTCCTGGTGGTGATAACCATGTGCCCTCTGATTTCCACTGTACATATGTGAACTGTCTCTTGGGTCATAAACACACTGGAGCCACTAAACTGAAAAGGTACAAAGTGATTAATCGGGATAAAGTGAAATGAGACTTTGTAATCCTTTATTAATAAGATTAATATAATTAAATACAAGGCTAGAAAATGCAAAAACCACCTAACTGCTATGGATACTTAGTGCTCAGCACCCCCACATTAAGATGTAGACAGGTCTGACTCTGGGTTTCAGGTTCTGGATGTGAGGCAAGGCTCATGCGTGTTTCCAGATTTCAAAACGATGCATTACATTGGCATTTTCAGTATATTAAAGGCTTCCTGCTATACAGTGCTGTCTGCCATACTTTTTAATCGTGGAGGGCAGTTTCTACCTGCACTGTGAAGGCATCTCAGTCATCCTGCAGCTGTCGTTTCTACTCACTTCTCCTTGGGCTCATCTGGGAGTTGGTTCAATTTGGTCCTATTTTACTTCCTTCAACTTCTCAAAGTCTCCCTGCCCATCCTGCCTCATATACACAACATAAAGAGGGATGGAGGAATCCACAGGACCCAGGAGGGTCATCAGCCATGGTCAGTGCCAGTCTCCTACCTGGGTCACAGCATATACCAGCCTAACATGCAGGAGTTCAACCACAGGACCCTGAAAAGACTATAGTACCAGAAGGAGAAGGTACCAGGATCCAGCTTGGGGGGGAGGGGTACTGATCTTTCTTTGTCATGGCAGACACTGAATTTAGAACTTCAAATTGTTAATTGAATTAATACCTGAGTCTAAGGCCAGGGATGGAGCTTAGTGGAGCCACACCTGTCTTGTAAGGTCCTAAGCTTGATCCCTGGTATTGGAAAACAAATAAACAAAATGCCTGAGTCTACTGTGTACTACACACAATGAAATCACAGGGCTTAGTGGAGGTAAGAAAAGAAAGCCCAGCTTTATGTTTGACCACCGGTAAAGTTTTTGTTTTTTTCAATTTCTAATTTCTTTAAAAAAAATGTTTTAAACTGAATTCTTCTAGTACATTTTTATATACACACCACAATCACACTCAACAATGGAAATCTGTACCAGCATATGACATGAGTTAATTCTCATTTTTACCTATTCCCCTAAACTTACTCTACCATCCCTCAACCCCTATATACATATTTTTTTAAAGGTTATTTTTAATATCTTTCTTTTGGGACCTTCAAAGAGTAATATGGCTACTTTAAATAATTACTTACTAGTCACAGTATTTTCAGGGTCCCTGAACAACAGAAAAATGGTACAAATACTTAAAGCAAAACTTTCTATCCATCTGTCAGGATTGTCTGTACCCTAGTAGAGAAGATCTCAATCTCTCCACGGTTATCTATGGTGCTTGGCAGCGCCTGAGGGCCAATCACCCAAGAACACAGGTGGTAAAAGCCACCAGACAAAGCAGGATGAGCAGAGGAAGAAAACAGCCCCTGCTGAGCATGATGAATCAGCTGCAATCCCATCAGTACAGGAGGCTGGGGCAGAAGGATCTCAAGTTGGGGCCCAGTCTGGACAACTTAGTCACTTGGTGAGATTCTGTCTCAAAATAAAATAAAAAGGGACCAGTCCCTGATCCCTCCCTGCACAGCAGAGACTGCCCTTTCTTCCCCCTTTCCAAACCTATCTTCCTTGGGGCCCTCTGTTCTGCTCAAGTCCCCCAGACCTTCCACAAGTCACTGTAACCCAGGGTTCCTCTTCAGCACGGCTGGCACTGAAGCCAACCGAGTCCCTATGGGGTCCTGTGCTGCAGCGTCCCTGCTTCCACCCTCAGCGGCAGGAGCAGTCCTCCGCCCCGTGCTGACGGTGCAGTGTCTCAGGCACTGCAGGTGCACAGGATCCACCTACCCTGGAAACCACTGCCACAAACACTGCTCATGGACAATGAGTAAAGAGAACTAAGCACAGACCAAGGAGGAAGTGGAGTCACAACTGCTGTGGTCCTGAAGAGAAGTGTAAGTTACACACACACATGCAACTCAAGATGCCATCACGATGCTAACTGTGGAGTGCTGGGTCCCAACAGCAAATTCCATGACATGGAGGTGAGCAGAGACCACAAGAGTGAGGGCAGGAGCTTCATCAGCTGATGGGTGTGCTGAAGGTGACATGCAGTCGGTGGGGCTGGGCAGGACCTGAGAGGCAGTGGGCCACAGGGAGACTCATCACCTCCCAGGCTGGGAGAGACTGACATACATGAGTGGAAGTTGTCCTGCCATCCAGCTAGGGGGGTGTCAAACATGAGCACCACTTACTATAAAACATTAACTCTAATGCACACATATTGACCCTGGTCATAAAAAAAATGCTGAGACAAACATTTTAAAAAAAGAAGCCAATCACAGATCACAGTGACACACACTTTTAATCCTAGCACTCGGAAGGCTGAGGCAAGAGGATCACTACATGTTCAAGGCAAGGCTGGAATACACAGTGAGCTCAAAGCCAGCCTGAACTGTGTAGTGAGACAGCCTCACAAAACAAAAAACAAAACAGAACAGAACAAACTGCAAAAGCCAAGTTGTACAGGGGTCCCTCCGTACTATAAGGGACCAGCTCCAGTACCCTGGAAACAACAAAGTCCCTGGTATTGAAGGACAGTATCTTCCTATCCACTTTAAGTCACTTGCAGATCACTTACGTACCTAACACAGTGTAAAAGGGATGTCTACATCTGAAATGCTGGGTTGTTTAAGGAATAACAGCAAAAAGTATGCATGCACTCAGACATAAGCATTTTAATAGTTTCACGTCATGCACAGGCACTGAATTCACACACAGGCCATGACACAGAGGGCCAGCTGTGCCTTCGTTATTGAGGTGAACAGTTTTAGTTTTATGGGCAATCTGCAAACTCCAACACTAAGTTGGGAGACCTCCCTGTGGGCCTCTGCCTCTCAGGCTCTCCTGGGGGTTGAGGGCCACTCCCAATCCCAGAACTGCACAAGGGCACTGTGGCCATTCCACTTGTGGTGACAGAGCACATGTGTAGGACAGGCAGAACACACCAAGATATACTTTCATTAATGTGGTTCTGTGTTGTGCTTTTGGTGGTTGAGGAGAGAATTCAGGGGCAACATTTTAAAACCTATGACATTAATGCTCAGAGGGAGTGGTAAGAGCTAGCTTACGTTCTTACAGTGTCACTTGGCATGTATGACCAAAGAAACTGCGTCTTCCTCCAGAAGGAAGAAACTTAATCTGGTGGTAAAAGCCACCAGACAAAGCAGGATGAACAGAGGAAGAAAACAGCCTCTGCTCAGCATGATGAATCACAGTTGCAATCCCATCAGTACACGAGGCTGGGGCGGAAGGATCCCAAGTTTGAGCCCAGTCTGGACAACTTAGTGACTTGGTGAGATCCTGTCTCAAAATAAAATAAAAAGGGCTGGGGGATGCAGCTCAGCACAAAAGATCTGGGTTCAGTCCTCAGTACAGCCAAACCACAACACAAGATATTGGAAAAAGTCCATTTGCACATGTTGGACAATTCAGTTACGGCCATAAACACATCTCTAAGCTTAGTCTGACACTAAACACAGCACCTGTAACATTCCCACCACCAGGACAGCTGAGCAGCACACAGGCTGCAGACCAGGAGGGACAGGCAGGTGGAGGTACCCACTTTCCTCCAAAGGCATCCTACACTCTCCCCTCTAGGAATAATTGTTCGCTCTTAGAAATGTTACTGGTATTGGTAACATTCTTCTTTTTTGGCTCTGTTTTCCAACTTGAATGTTGATGGCTACTATCTTACTCAAGAACAAAAAGGCTGAGACAATGTAATTTTAGTAATTTTAGTAGCTGCAAGAATCATCAATGAACACACTTACTATGAAAGAAATACTCTTAAAACTTCAAGGGAATGTTTTGTTCTAAGAAATGGGACTACACAGGTAAGGCAGACAAGTCCAACACTGATGCTAGAACAGGAAGATGTTTACATGGGCAAAGCAAGTCATGAAATAACGGCTGATTACAAAATTTAGACAAAACATTGGGCAAAATAAAATGCACCTAGGCAAACTGTAAAGTTTTATAAACTTTAAAAAATTTTATACTTAAAGACTAGGTACAGATCATAAAAAGCAAGACCAAGGGACCTGGCTACATTTTAAAATGCAAACTTTAGATAATTACAGAATATAAAGAAAATAAATTAAGAAATATATTTTGTCATAAAACGGCCTTAATAGAAAGTTAATATGAAATTATTCTTAACTAGAAGAGGGCTAAGAAAAATTTCAAAGCCACTTACTAAATTCTAGTATAATCTAAAAACAAATACAAAGACAAAGACAACTCTTCCCTGCCAGGCAGACAGAGGCCCCTCTTTTCAGGGCAGTCAGGGCCTGTGCTGGAAGGGACGCACGCCTGGCCCTCACCTTCGCCGCTGCTCCTGTAGTAAGTGGCTCTCCGACGCATACAACATTCCCGGGTTCTGATCCGGTAATTTCGCTGCACCTTTCTAATCCTCTCTTAAAAGGGAAAGCACGATCCGGAGCAAGTCCCAGTATTGCTTACAACCGCACTGGCAATCAAACACCCACTGGGAACTGCACACCACTCATTTGTGGGCACTAGTAGGGCTATCACCAAAGTCACCCATGCCCGGCAGAATTAAGCTCTGTACCTCATATGTGAGGCTCTTTTGCACGAATGATAATTATTTTTTTAAAAATCCTCTAGGGTTAAGTAGACTTTCAAACACTACTAACAGGACATAAAATATTCATTAGTGACATCTGTAAGTGTTTTCATGGTGTGAGGAAACACTGATGATTCGTTAAACCAGGAAGCAGACTCGGCTGACAGCCCTGTTGTGCATGGGGGTGCCCTGGGTGCATGCAGGGAGGGGAGGCTGGGTCTGCCTCAGTGCCTTGACTTACCCCACAAACCACCTCCACTAAAATAGACAGCTGCTAACTTGCTGTATCCTCACTGCATTGCTCAGTCAGCCGACTGCCGGTGAGAAATGAAGGTGTAACTGCTCAGCAGTCGCTGCAAAGTTTAAAACAGTACTGACCACATGAAAGAATTAGTATGGTTGTATCAATTTCTCCAGGATCTTAATGTTTTTTCTTTATAATATGTAAACAACCTCTCCTTCACTACTTCAAAATCTGAAGTAAAGTTCTTTTAAAAAAATACCTATATGCTTGTAATAATCCCAGCACTCTAGGACCAGGCAAGAGGATTACAAGTTTGAGGCCAGCTTAGAAAACTCAGCAAGACTTCTCATCTCAAAATAAAATAAAATCAATTTAAAAAGCCAGAGGTACTGCTCGGTGTGAAGTCCCTTGGTTCAGTCCCTCGTACACTTTCCAATCGTATTCATACCAGCTAGGAAGATTACCTGAGAACACATCTCACTACAAATATGTACAATATACATATAAACAAATTCAAATACAACACTTTAGTGATGGACTTCAAGTTGAAAGACATACCATCCTCATATGAGAGGGCTCAAGAGCTAAAATTCTCTGCACAAATTAATCTAGAAATTCACTGCAATTCTGCTAGAACTGCACACAGAGCATGACAGGGTAGGTGAACATTTCCTGAGGAGAACGTGAAATTTCTTATGGGAGCATAGCAAAAGAATTACAGTAAAAGGGGTAAACTGGGCAACCTGAAATGAAAACATTATAAAGCTACAATGATTCAAGCAACATTATAAAACTGAAAAATAACAGATCACAGAGACAGAGTCAAATTGACACAATGGCTTCAGACACAATTTGGCACGACCTTAGGTTCTAGAGTTCTTGTCTTCCTACCACGCAGACCCAGGCACCGAAATCACGGCCTGTGTGCCTCCAGCAAGACAAAGCAGAACCTCACCCAGCGAGCAGCCTCCTACCTGCCAGGTGAGGACCACTCTGTGCACTATGCAGAGGAAGTCAGGAGCAGCCATGAACGACTGGCAGAGGTCTGTGCAGATGGAGATCCTGCCCAGTCTGGACACAGCATGACAGGAAATCAGAGCTTTACCCTCTCTGTGTGAATTTTAGGTATACCACGGCAGTGCCCTGTCTCCTTAAGCAGAAGCACACAAGTGCATGCCTACGGGCTCAGACGTCCTTCCCACAGGTAGACAGAAGCCCCAGGACTGGGCAGCACTGAGGCCGCCTTTCCCTGCCCGCTACCATCAGCACCTGTGCACACTGGGAGCAGCAGTGACAGGGTTGGGCCGGATCACGCCCCCAGGCAGAAGGCCTTGGCTTGAGCTTACTGATCATGTCTAAATTTAGCTTACAAGAATAGCGCAATTGAGTACTTAAGAAATGAAAAGCTAGTTTTTAAAAACTCATACAGAACACTTCTTGGCATTTAGTTACTAAATTCTAGGATTCTCCTAAGGACAAGGACACGCAGGGTCAATCAATGTTGGCCAGCTCTCCTCAAACAAGAACTGCTAATTGGGGCAGAAGAGACCAGGAGCAGAAAGCAAGTAATCGATGAACTGGCGCTGACTGCCCACGGCCGTGGCACAGGCACTGTGGAAACCACTTTGAATCAAGTGCCCGTCCTCATATAAAATTGCTGTCAGTCTGCTATGTCTAGCTGAAATACTACGTGGGCAACATAATCCAGGGGTTATCGTACATGGCCCACTGTACTTTCTCTGCCTCAAACTCTTGCTATCCGGAGGAAATCCTTCTGTACTAGTGCAGGGTTGATGCCCTTGCGGCCACGTCCCTCTGTGATGCCAACTACTGAGGCTCCAGGCTGGCAGGACAGCAGGAGTTCCCAGGAGGAGGCCGGCTCAAGAGCCACCACAAGAGCGCTGCTTCCAGTGAGTGCATGGGGTGAACAGCCACATGCTGCCATCGGTGTTAGTGTCCCCTAGGACTGAACACCGAGTCTCTCAACATGCTGCCACAGGAGACAGCCCTTTCAGACGGGGTGAGGTCTCAGGGCCACACTCCCAGGAGACCAGGTCTTACTGCAGAGACCGGGGGTCATGCAGACACCTGTCAGACAACCAGCCTCGACAAGCCTCAAGACTGTCGGTACCTGGAACGTGTACTTCCACCCTCAGAACTCTGACCGATAAGCCTGCTGTCTGTAAGAGAGCCAGTTTATAGCATTTTGTTTGTAGAGCCCAAATGGATCGGAACACCACAGAGTAATGCTGGGGCTTAGAATTTTATTATATGATGGAACAAAGAAAAGAAAAGAAAGGTTTTAGTGGAAACCCATTTGTGAAATCAAAATTTAAGAACTGAGGGAAATGTCTCAAGGCCAGTAGTGACCATTCCATACAGATATGGTACCTGGTACTGGTCACACGATCAGAGTCACAGGGCAGACTCAAGACCCAACAGCGATCTGCCCCGAGGGGCAGCGTAGACTAATTGATCTAACTGAGCAATGGCCCGGCCCAACCTGGGCCTGCCATGCTTGCTGGCTAGAAGGCAGGTAGCACAGAGCAGAGGGCTGTGTAGAGCCAAGGCATGGGCAGGACTCTGCAGGCCTGGGGGTGGGGGTGGGGTCACCCAGGCACCGGCACACCGCCAGAAAGCATGTGGGAGCAGAACTGAGGGTCCTTCAGAGGCAACTCTCAAGAACCTGAGAGCACTGGACAGAAGCATGTTGGCAAGATAGGCGCAACTAAAATGCAGACGCCAGAAACACGGACCATATCAAACACCAAAGACTGTCCCAACGCATCCCTAGAGAAATCACAGAGGAAAGTTCTTATCTACCGAGTGCGAGGGCGG
Source organism: Petromus typicus (assembly GCA_004026965.1). Lineage (NCBI taxonomy): Eukaryota > Metazoa > Chordata > Mammalia > Rodentia > Petromuridae > Petromus > Petromus typicus. The sequence goes on from PVIR01000445.1 coordinate 162,523, forward strand.
TGTGATGACACACTGCACATTGCTGGAGTCGCAAAGGGACTGGACGCCCAGGCACTGAGGAAGACGCAAACTTGGTGCACTGGCTGGAGGAGCTGGCAACAGTGAGTAGAGAAACACCCGCACACCTCTGCTTCTAGGAACGTGTTCTAAAGACAGACCCACCCTGTGCAGACCACACACATTGATCTTCATAAAATCCTAGACTCATCTTAACACCACACCTAGGAGACGAACTGAATAAACCACAGAGTATCTGCAGATGGGGGTCCCACTAGCTGGCGCTAAAACAAGGGTGCTACCTAGAGCTGACTGGAGCGTTTTCCAGGATGGCAGCTGAGCGTGAGGACCCTGTGCTGCTCCTCTTGTAAGCAACACACAAGGGAAGCACATGGATATCTGCTGACGTGTACAAGACATGCCAGGGCTGCCGAGGGCACACAGCGCAGAGCTCTGAGAGCCTTTCATTCCATTTCCAGCACCTCAAAAAAGAGCTGCACCTGCAAGACAAATCAGAACTAATGCCTGGTCTCTCATAAGGGGCGGTGGCAAAGGAGGGAGCTTCTGACTGGGCATGGGGGGCAGGGAGGGGCGGTGTCCCTGCATTTCTGGATGCCCCTTTAAGTGCCAGCTCTCAGAGCCACAGAGATGCTCCATACACCTGAACATATGAAGTCACTATTGGGGTGTGTTATGGGGGAGCTAGACCCTCGAGTAATAAGAAACAAACCTAATGCATGACATGAATAAAGTAACCACACTGGAGGAGGAGGGAAGAAAAGGCAACACTGGGAACAGGATTCTGACCAGGACACAAAGGCCAAAGACAAAGAGAACTGGGTACAGTCCATGTTCTCAGAGCTCAGGAGTCAGCACACTTTCTGTGCAGGAAATGCACTTGGCTCTGCAGGACACCCAGCGCCTGCAGCAGCTGCTCCAGTAGGTTGTGCCCCTGTCGTGCAGCAGCAGCCACAGGTGTGTCCCAGTAAGGACTCATAAACAGGAAGCGGGCTGACCTGAGCCGTAGCGGTCACAGCGCCTGCTCTGCTTAGGAAGCTGCTTCTCACACTACTTCCACATACACAGGAGGGGTGACTACGTGGATTACACTCCTCGGGGGCTGGTGTCTCACTGCTGGAGAAGGCAGTTACATATCAGAAGGAAAGTTCGGACATTACGGGTGTTTGGCTGGAAATGGAACTTACCAGTAGGAACTCTGGGTTGGAATACACATACAGCAGGTCCCTGTAATATGTGTAGTCTGCACGGGCACACGTAGGCACCACGCACAAGTGTGCACAGCTCTTTCCCATGGGACATGGGAGGCATGACAGCTCAGTCCATGCACATCTGCCCAGCAGGTACTGAGACTGATCAGCTGCCTGCATTAGTGCAACTCCAGAGCCCAGCACGGAATGCTCAAGGTGAGTTAGCCTCGAGCTCCCTGCGGCAGACAAAATAAGCTCAAAGAGGGGGTGGTTCAAGCACCCAGGACCCAAACTGAAGGGGCCACTGGGGACCAAACTTGAATAATCTGAATAACAAACAAGTAACAAATTATTGCAGGCAAGACCCACAATGCAGCACTAAGCTGAGGTCAAGTCTGAAAAGAAACAGCGGCGGTTGTGTCAAAGTCATGTCCTCGGAGGTAAGACCAGTGACTCATTATTTAGGGCATCCTTACTCTGTGCCTTAGCCCGACCCTTGGATTCCCACACTGAAACTCCAGCCCTCCACACCACAGAATACACCAGTGGAGAGCAGCCTCTCACTGCCTCAGTGAGCTCCAAGGAGCCCTTGAGCATAGGCGGCGGGCGCCCTCTGAGGAAATGTGCTGGAGATCAGAGGACCCCCCCTGTATACGCTGCTCTGCTCTGCAGGCAGGGCCAGCTGCACTGGTCCACCCGCCCCAGCTGTCGAGGTGGCTGGGGCTCCCCTCAGCTACTAACCTGGCACTTGACAGGAACGTCTGTGAACGACCCAAGGCCCAGGATCCACAGACGTACGGAGCCTTTACCAGTTTAGTAAGACAACAATATTGTGACCTGAGCAGAAGACAAAGGTGCTTCAGAAGTCAGGAGGGGTTTAAGACAGGAAGGAAAACATGCCGAGCCAGAAGTCACCGGAGAAAAGCAACTTCCAAACTAGTGAACAAGACCAGGACACACACACAGTTGGGTAAATGCTGTAAAAAGGCACCACTCACAAACTGGAAAGATGGACTGCACTCTTCCAAAATATTGATACAGAACAAGAAAAAAGTGAAGAAAGCAGAGCCTCCTGCGGAGACAGGTCACGCAGGGCGCAGAGCTGCAGGCTTGCGAGGGGCCAGATATGGGGTCAGGTGTGGGCAGGCAGCCAGCTGCGCCCCAGACCTAGGACGCTGCCCTCAAGTGCCACTAGGCCCAGTCTCGGTCCTATGGTCAAGTGGGGCGACAGGGACAACGCAGGCAGCTTTCAGCCTCACTGATCCTTGGTAAAAGTGAAAGACTTCAGATCAACAGCTGAAAGGAGGCTGGGGAGAGGCCAAAGCGTCAGAAGCTGAAGACCCAGGTGGCATCTTGCAGGAGGAAGAGGAGCAACAGGGTGACTGAAGGCAGGAACAAAAGAACCCAGAGGGGCCAACAGAACTTGCCGAAAACAGCGATCCGGAGTCAGCACTGTGGCTCCGCCTCCATGGGGTCAGAGGTGCCGGGCAGCGGCAGGCAGAGGCCGCGGGGCTCCGAGATCGTGAGCAGCCGCGCCTCGGCCAAGGGAAACCACGGGGCAGACGCAGAGCGCGGACCCAGAGAAGCGCTACAGCCGGTCCAAAGCGAGGCGAGGGGGAGGAAGAACGCGAAGGCGGAGCCGAGCCGCCGTCCGCCCGGACATGGTTCTAAACCTTTGCGGACAGGAGAGGGCGCCCTGGAGCTGCGGCTTCCAAAACTCCCCATCCGACCTGGAGAAAGGCACAAAGGCTAAGGGGGTCGGGTCACACAAAATCATCTCAATGACGCCAGAAACACGGACCAGATCGACAGCTCTGAACACAAGGAGCACCTGGAGAGAGGATACACACCAGTGGTTGCACACACACGGAACTTGCCACCTTTCTGCCATGGCAGAGGAGTTACAGGGCACCAGATGCCCAGACAGTGTGCATGATGGCTGGATTCTCAAAGAGCCATCCGGAGACAAAGCCAAGCACAGTTAAAACTACTAGAACTACCACCAGTGGAGGGAGAACAGAGCTGTGGCTCTCTGGCCAAAGCGCTGACTGCGGGGCCCCACTGCCACCTGGGCTGTGAGCACCAGCAGGTTCTGTCTCACGAGCAAAAGGCCTCAGACAGCAGAGCTCCCTCTGCAAGCAGGAGCCAAGCATTTTCCACCCTCTGACCACAGCAAGACGCAGGAGCATCACCCAAGGACAGAGCCTGAGGCATTGAGCCCAGCCAACAGCCCACCACAGTGCGCTGAGGAAACCACAGCAGTGTGGTGAGGAGGAAGTCGGGATGGACAGGCCCAACAAGAGCGTGGAGGCAGATCTGTGTGAGCCTGGGACGAGGAGCAGGAGCTTGAGCTGGCAGGACAGGTACATGGCAGAGGAATCCTCAAAAGGAAAACTAGAAAGTGTGAGCCCATCTCTACCAAATCCTTAGTGACCCTCCAAATTCTGAGACATGAATTCCAAGACTCACATAGCAGCAGAAAGACTCAAGAAGACAGCAGAGACACAACCAGCTTCCTTCCAGGCATGGGAGAGTCTGCAGCTGCACCGGAGCAGCTCAACTGTGTCTACCTCAAACCCACAGCCTGAAAACAAAGAACTCAGTCACTACAGCACATGTCCAGTTTCCAACTAGAGAACAAAGTGAGCAAAATATGACTCATAGGCAGACAAAGTCCCTAAACATAAAAGGACTCCAAGTGAGCCTGTGTGCTGGACTTAAGAGACTTCCAAGTGGTTAAAAAAATCACCTCAAAAAACTTTAGAATCATGTTCAAGAAAATAAAGGAAAATATAGTAGCCATGAGTAAACAGATATGGCACACTCAACAGACAAGTGAAAATTCCAGACCTGAACTGAACTAGGTTGGCTAAGTACAAATCTTGGTGCTTTCTTCTGTTATCAGCAATCAACTTGAATGGAAAATAAACTGAAGGACAACAACAATAAAACCATAGGCTTGGACCAAGGATTTAGCTCAGTGGTTCTGGCGCCTGTCTTGCAAGAGCAAGGGCTGGGTTCGATCCCAGTAACCACATACATAGTTAGGGTGGAGACTCACGCCCAACAGCAATCAGTAAGTATCACATGCCACAGTGCCAGGCGTGGTGGCTCATGCCTGCAATCCCAGCACTTGGGGACAGAGGCAGGAGGATTGCTCTGAGTTCAAGGCTGAGCGCCCAGCCAGAACTATAAAGTGAGACCCTGTCTCAAAACAAAAACAAAACCATAGACTTTAAAAATGAGTAAAATTCAAGGGCCTGTGTGATTACAGGAAGGCTTACACTAATTGGAAGTTCAAGGAAAGAAGAAAACAATATTTGAAGATGTAACCTCTGAAAAATAAGTCACACATCAATGAGGCTAGCACAAATAAAACTACTACTAGGTATACCGTAGTTTGGAATGCTGAAAATTAAGATTCCAAAGACAATTTTGAAAACAGGCAAAGAAAAATGACACATCATAGAAAGGAAAACAGAGGCAAGAATAAACATAGATTTCTCACTATAAACTATGGACAAAACAAAGACCACTGCTGAGCAAAAATTTCTCCATCAAGACTTCTAGCATCTGGAAAACTAGCTTTTAAAAGTTAGAGTAAAATAAGGGTATTTCCTATTGAGGCTGTGCTCAAGTACCTGTTGACAGATCTGTACTACAAAGAACAAAAAAACCAAGAAAGCTCTCTGGTGCAAATGGAAATTCTACTGGATAACAACTTGGATCTTGAAGAAGTGGAGAGCTGGAAAAAGTGATTATATAGATGTGTATGCTATGCAATTTTTCGTTTCTACAAGAATGGCAGCTCAAAGCAAAATCCACGACACTACCATACTGAGGATAATCTATTCAGTCTTTGTTTCATTCACAGACTGTGTTACTACTAACTACACTGAGACGGACTAAGTTGAGTTTTATAACCCCTAGATCAGCTATGCAACCCCAAAAGCAGAGGTATAGTCAGAAACCCAAAAGAATTAAAAAGGAATACCAATTTCTGATTTAACATGAGGGGAATAAAATTCTCTCCCTGTGAAATGCACAGAGTAAAGACTTAACTGCAATCAGTAACTACTTTAAATATAAAAGGGAAAACAATTTGATTTCAAGCAGATTCTCAGGCTGAACTTTTTTTTTTAAGCAAGAACCAACTACACCCTAGAAACATTTCATACATGAGAACAGAAATAAACTAAAAGATACAGGCCAGATAAAGATACACCAAGGCTGGGCTGGGCACAATGATGTAGAATGCAAAAGAGTATTATTAGAAACAAAAGACATTTCACAGTGTTCTTGAAAGTCAATAGGTGAGATTTAACAATATTAAAATCAATATTAAAACATGCATCTGTATAATGGCGGAGCTTCAAAATGTGTGAAACAGAAATAAAAGGAGACCCAAATAGACACAACTAGAAATGTGAATGTGCTTTTCTGTGACTGATAAAACTAGACGTTACAGAAGCAAGAGAGCAAATCAACAATACGAATCATTATTTGACAGATATTTATGAAATTTTACATAAAAATGAAAATGTATAATCTTTTTCAAGTGTATACAGACCATTCACAACAGACCACACTCGCTGATGCTAAATCTCATTGCAGGAGACATGGATTTTGGAATTAAAAACTGAGAGGTACAAATTTTGTTGTAAATCAAAGTGTTTTCTCCATCATACAACGAAGCACCACAAGTCTGTTCTCCCCGCATTTCTTTGGCTCTCAAATTCCCTGATTTCCACACGCTAAAATCTGTCTGACCTGCAGAATCCTTTACGGAATGCACAATGCAACTGGTGCCCATGGTGCTTTCCAGACCCTCGGGGACACTCATGCTTGTTCACTGTTGGTAGTAGAAAATGTTCCTTACCATATTCTACAAAGCACATTTTGTTCTGTTTCTTTAAAACATAGTGACTCATCCACCAGCAATCAGTACCACACACCACAGTGCCGGGCAGAGTGGCTCACACCTGTCATCCCAGCAGTCGGGAGGCAGAGGTAGGAGGATTGCTGAGTTCGAAACTGAGTTCAGAACCAGCCTGAACTACAAAGTGAGACCCCGTCTCAAAAGACCAAAAAAAAAAAAAAAAATCATTACCTAAAAAACTTTCAAAAAGTTTCAGTTATCTTCATATTTAAAAGATTTCATTGCAAACTGTATGCCTGCAATTCCAGCTATTTAAAAGGCAGAGGCAAGAGAATCACTTGTGCCCAGTTTAAGACCAGCCTGGTTAATGGTGAGATCTTGCCTCAAAAAACAACTACAAGAAAAGTATTATAATTTTTGTAAGTTTTCTTTAAGAAGGATTATGAACACCATCTTTAACAAACATAGGCCAAACCTGGTGGAACACACCTATAAGCAAAGCACTCTGAGTGGCCAACACAGGAGGATCACAAGTTTCAAGTCCAGCCTGAAACAGTTAGCAAGACCATGTTCCAAAATTCAAAAGTAAAATAAGCAGGGGCTGGAGATACAGCTCAATGCAAAGGCCTAGGTTCAATCTCCAGGACCAGAGGGCCAGAGCGAGCCACATGCTGCCTACTAGAAGGGAAGGACCATCTGCTATATAGACCCAAAGCCAGTAAGAAGGGAGGTAAGTCCTCTGTGTCTGTGCTGCTCGTATGTCATCACTGCTCCTATATTTGTCCTACACTGTGACCTGCGGCAGGAATTGGAAATCTATTTTCCTCCTATGGACAAAAGTTCTTTGGGAAAGTGAGGATTACTGTAAGAAATTTAGTCTGAAAGTTGATTTGCTTAGAAAGATGGAAGGGTTTCATTTTGCACAAAGACCAGAAAACAGTTCCCCTCCAGGTTACAGGATGCAGCTCAGGTGGCAGGTGAGGTGAGCTAATGAGAGGTAGGAGACAGCACCCTATGCCATCTCTGACCACAGCCAGAAGCTGCAAGAGAAAAGGCTGTTACCTCACTACCAGGACTGTGCAGAAGGCCATGCTTGCAGCCCTTTCAACACCTGCCCTGCCCCGAGCAGGCACCACCAGGATGTGCCCTATCGTGCAAGGCTCAGGACTCTGCTATTCCAGGGCCTGGACGTGGCCAGCTCCCCTTGGCCGATAAGGTCCTGTGCATACTTGTGCAAACTTATCAGTGACAGAGAGGTATAGCAAACCAAAATGAGGAGTTCCAGAATAACTTCTAGTGTAGTTATGGATTCTGTAATGATTTCTCCTGAGGCCTTCTGAGGCTAAGAGAAGCACTCCACAGAGCTGTCCTCAGGGCTGGGCCTGGTGGAGAAGACTACAGGGCAAGGCACGCCGGATCCAGGACTAGCAGAAGTGAGGCTGGCCACTTGTCTACACCTGCTTTCCCTGAGGATGCCATGAGACAGAAGGTGCTGTGAAAAGCACAAGCTTCTGGGGGAGCGGGTCCCCCACTGCTGAGACAGAGGATGCAGGCAGGAAGAGCATCTCAAGAACTTCTGGGCCTGCTGCAGAACCAGAAGACTGTTCACATCACCTCGCTGAAGGACAGATCCCATACTAGGCCAGTCCAGCAAGCGTGATGGAAAAGGTGCAACACACTGCGGCCCAGGAAAGTAGTCAGTAAAGTCAGCTGCATCCTGACAGGTGAAGCAGGAGGGAGGCAGCTGCTGGAGAGGCAGATGCTTGCAGAGAAACACAGATAAATGGAGGCCACACCTAGCATGAATCTCCTAGGTCTCAAGCCCAAATAGGACAGGAACTTCTGCTAGCTTCCAACTTTCACCCTAGAAAGGAGAGCTCAGGGATGCAGTAAACCATTCTCGTCTCTGCTACCGCCTCAGAGAGCACAGTACTCCCTCCACCTTTGGAGTATACAAATGTCCTTATCTGCTCCAAGATTTCTGAATATTTGTTTTTCAAAGGACAGACCCACTTACTGTTGAAGAAACTCTACAAGTTCACCTATATCACCTCTACTACTGCACAACTTAGCCTCACGGAGCCCCAGTAGGTGCACATGTATCAGGCAGTCAGTTTTCCTGTGCTGCAACAAAATACTTGAGATAACTTCAAATAAGGCAGGTTTACTGCAGCTCCTGGTATCAGGAGTTTTGGTCCACGGTTGGCTTCTTTGCTTTAGGCCCTTAGTGGCACCTCAAGATGGGGAGAGCTCGGTAACACCACCTGCCCCGCACGGCAGAGGAGTAAACAAGAGAGAGGAAGAGGCCTGGGCTTCAGTCTCCATCAAGGAGCAAAGCTTCCACTTTCTCCAATGGTGTGATATGGTGATCAAGCATTTAAGGGGCAGTGCAAATTCAAGTCACAGCGGTGTGGAGCAGAAACAGAGCACAGCTCAGCACCACTGTGGTATCCAGCATCCACTGAGCATCTTGGGAAATACACCATTCGGGAAAGGGGACTAGCATATGCCCAACCAAGAGCAGTACAAATCAGTCTAGTCAAGCAAAATGCAGGCACACATAGCCCTCCTCTTTCTGTCCTCAAGAGGTAGGAATAGAAGAATCATTTACTTCCTACTTTAATCAAAAGTTTAAGAGAGAAGCAAAAGGTCTCCTCTCTGGGTGGAACAGATATAAAGTTAGGAGAGCAGACACAGTAGTGCCCCACTTGTAATCCCAGCACTTGGGAGGCTGAGGCAGGAAGATCACAAGTTTGAGCTCACCCTTTGGGGAACACAATTTCTTCCCTTAAGTTTTTGTATCCAATTTAGAATTGTAGTTTCTCTTCAAAATACTTTATAGGGTTTTTCTCAAACAATATCCCAAGTGTATAATTCTCATGTATGACTTCAAGCTACACTCTATCACTGTAATAATACCTGTATCCTCAGGTTGGGCACTAAGGCCCACTGAAAAGCACCCAGGAATGACCTTTCCAGGGGAAACACACGCAGCAGCAACTACAGAAAGTGAAGTGGGAGCAGTGAAAACTGATCACTATAATATGAAAAAGATGAATGGAGGGAGATCACAGAACACGGGTGGGAGGTTCCTGCTGGGGAGGACTCTGGTGAGGTTCTAAATGAGCACCTGCAGGGTGGCCAGTGGCAGGCCCATCACTTCCTGGGGAATTGGTCACTCGCAGTGGAGGAGGATGTAGGCACAGATGAGGTGAGCCAGCTGGAGGATGGAAGCCTCGTACAGGGAGGGCTTGATCCTGATGTAGCCAGGTTCCCAGGTGAGATGTGAGACCATAAACTTGCTAATCTCACCTGGGCTTAACCCCAGGAGCTCGTGGCTGAGTGTGCTGTGAGGAGGCGGCGCTGCTGCAGGGCAGATCACTGAGAGGCCTCTGAAGGGTGCATGTGACCACAGCCCCTTGTTCTGGCTCTTTCCCCTCCGCTTCCAGGCTTCCAGGACTCAGCTTTTTCCTACCACCCTCTTCCACCTCCCCAGGCCCACAGTGATGGAGCTGGCCATGGACTGAATCCTCCAAAACCATTACAAAGCTCTCATTCTTAAAGTTGATCTGTGTCAGACATTTTGTCAGAGAGAGAGAAAGCTAACTCACAATTTCAGCTAATGAAAAGTTGAAGAAAGTTTGCTTATGTAGCAAAATACGAAGAATAAAGTTAAATATGTTGCTTCAGAAGGAAGTGTTCTGAAATCACTTGATCCATTTTCATAAAAAGTTCCCGTGATGCCTAGTTTGTACCATATCTGCATGTTCAAAATCATTAGGTAACTGGATAAATCTAGCAGATCAAACAGTTCATTTGAACTTGAAGCTAGAACCAGGAAATCCTACATCTCATAAAAAGAAACTTAAAAGAGATCGGCAATAACTTTCATATATACTTAGAAAAGAGAATAAACGAAAAAAATGAAAAACAAAGAGATGGAAATGGAGAGGTAAGAGTCCGGGAGGAGCGAATATGATCCAGTTTCTTCCTACTTGGAATCCCAGATGAAGAGCAGAAATGAGACAGTACTTAAAGACAATGGCCAAGAGTGTTTCAGACCCAATGGGCACTAATCCACAAAAGCAGAACCATATATACCAAATGCATTTCTGAAAGTAAGTAATGTCACTGCATAAAACTCCAAAACATCAAAGTCAAAAAGGAGACCTCAAAAACAAGCAGAGACCAAAGGGAGACTCCTGCTAAAGTAACCACATCTACAGACAAGCTGTCAAGAATAATCAGGGTGCCAGAAATGGGGTAATACCTTCAAAGTGCCAAAAGAAAGTAACCAGTTAATAGCTTTTCCTTAAGATACAATTTTATCACTCAAAATAGGGGGCAAAATAAAAACATTTCCAAATAAATAATCTAAAAACTAGATTCTTTCTGGCCATGGTCCTTGACTACAGAAATCTCAAATGGATACATACGGAAAAATCTTAAATGTACATAAAGGGGAAAAAAATCCCCTAAAGAAGTTCTAAAGCATAAGACTTGATTACCAAAGAAATTGGTGAATATATAAATAAGCCTAAACTATAATCTGTATCAAGTAGTAATGTTCTATTTTATGACATAATAAAACAATGGAAAAATCTATGTAAATTTGGGGATAGCTTAGTGTAAAAAAAACCTCTAAAGTCCTTGTATTGTCAAAGGTGATACCAAATATTGATTAACTTAGATTTCCTATATGTGTAATTTTTAAAATAAATACTTAAAGACTGGAAAGAGCAAAGAAAAAGAAAACCTTCCATACTCAATCAGTGACATTTGATAAGGTTTTACTGCAGATTACGGCTCTAGCAGAAGTGAGTTTGATAAAAACAATAAAATAGTTGAAAAGCAGTGAAAGCCAAATCTTTTTCTCACCCAGGGCTACAGACTGAACCTAGGACCTCACACATGTTAAATAAGTGCTCTACCTCAGAGGTACTTCCCCAGCTCCGAATGCCAAGTTGTGGTTCAAGGATCTGGGAAGAAGTCAAACTATCCATATTAATAGACTACACAACCCAAAACATTCCACCAAAAGACTCCTAGAATAAGCTCAGCAAACCAGCAGGATATAAAACATACAAAAATCAACAGTGCTACTGTGCACCAATAACCACCCAAAATATAAATTACAAATATACCCCCGACAAACAGCTTCCAGAATAATTACTTAAGAATCAACCAATTTTAAAGACCGAATTAAAAAATGGGCATCTGAAATGAACAGACATTTTTCAGGTGAAGAAGTAGAAGCAGCAAATACACATCTGAAAAAAATGCTGGCCACCACTGATCATTCAAGAGATGCAGATGAAGACAACAATGAAATTTCATCTCACTCCAGAAAGAATGGCAATTACATGGAAATCAACCAGCAATAAATGCTGGAGAAAAAGGAACCTTTCTCCACTGTCAGTGGGGATGTAAACTGGTGCAATCACTGTGAAAATGAGTGTGGAGATTCCTCAAAAAACTAGGATTAGAGGTTCCATTTGACCCTGCTATTCCCCTGCTAGGTATATTCACAGAAGAATTCACAGTGACGTATGTGCACCTATGTTTATAGCAGCACAGTTTGTAATGGTTAAATCTTGGAAACAGCCTAAATGTGCATCAACTGGTGAGTGAATAAATAAGATGTGGTTTTTCTATACAGTGGAGTACTATGCAGCCACAAAGAAAAACTCGAGACATTTATAACTAAATGGTTGCATCTTGAAGCCATAGTCATGTGAAACAGGACACAGATGTGTAAATACTGTATCATTTCTCTAGTTTAAGAAGGTGTAAATGAGGTGTATGACAGGTATTGTGAAATGGAAAGAAAATGTTCAAAGAGAAAGGTGAGCAGGGAGTGGGGGAGGCAGGGAAAGTGAAAAAAGGGAAAGAAAAATTTTGAAGGTAAAAATGAAAACATGGAAACAAAGCTTATGTATTTGGGGGTGGTGTGGAGGGGGGGGAATGGTAACAGGAAAAAATAAGAATCAAGATATAGCATATACAGGTATAAATTCTCAATGATGAATGTGATTACAATGTACACCTAAAATGTATCAATAAACCGAAAGGGGGAAAATAATCAACCTAACAAACTGAAAGACCTCTGCAATGAAAACTAGAGCAACATACACAGCATAAAAAAAAGATCTACAAGGAGGCTATCAGAAAATGGAAAGCCATCCACTGTTCCTGGATAGGCAAAACCAGTATTGTCAAAATGGCCATACTCTCAAAACTGATACACAGATTTGATGCAATTCCAACAAAATACCGATCATACTAGAGAAAACATTTTTAAAATTCATATGGAAGCATAAGAGACCCAGAGTAACAAAAGCAATCCTGAGCAACAAGAACAATGCAGAAGGCATCAAAATCTTGGATTTCAAGTTATACTATAAAGCAACAGTGATAAAAATAGTGTGGTACAGGGCCGGGGAGTTAGCTCAGTGGTTCCGGGGCCTGTCTTGCAAGCGCAAGGACCCGGGTTCGATCCCCGGTAACCACATACCATACTGGGCGTGGAGACTCACCCCAGCAGCAACCAATACCACATACCACAGTGCCGGGCATGGTGGCTCAGGCCTGTAATCCCAGCACTCAGGAGGCAGAGGCAGGAGGATTGCTGTGATGTGAGTTTGAGGCTGAGCTCAGGGCCAGCCTGAACCACAAAGTGAGACCCTGTCTCAAACCCTCCCCCCCCAAAAAAAGTGTGGTACAGGCACAAACACAGCCTAGTGGAAAAGAACAGAAGATGCAGAAACAATCCTAAGCACAACTGGCTATCTGACCTTTGACAAAGGAGCAGAAAGTACACAACAGAACAAAGACAGCCTCTTTAATAGTGTGTTGGGAAAACTGGCTATTAAATCTAGATTCCCTATCTGTCACCATGCACCAAAATAAAATCAAAGAAATCAATGACTCAAATATTAAAACAGAAATACTTAATCTGCTAGAAGATAAAATAGATAAACCTCTTGAAGATATAGACATAGGTAAA
>PVIR01000446.1:0-13730 GCA_004026965.1 Petromus typicus
TGGAGACAGGGTCTCGCTTTGTGGTTCAGGCTGGCCCTGAGCTCAGCCTCAAACTCACATCACAATCCTCCTGCCTCTGCCTCCCGAGTGCTGGGATTACAGGCGTGAGCCACCACGCCCGGCACTGTGGTATGTGGTACTGGTTGCTGCTGGGTGTGGGTCTCCACGCCCAGTATTGTTATGTGGTTACCGGGGAATCCAACCCAGGCCCTTGCGCTTGCCAGACAGGCGCCAGAACCACTGAGCTAACTCCCCGGCCCTGCCGAAGGAGTTTTGAGTCTCACATATTAGAATACATCTCAATATTCATTGTTCTGGGTCAACATTGAATGGATACAGTCTGCTCTTTCAAGACATACTTTCAATTTTTTTTTTAATTTCAAGGATTTAAAAAATTTCCTATTTGTTACTTTATTTCTATTATATATGATATATTTACTTTTTTAAACTGCTATACAGGAATATAGGATTTCTTCTGTCCCTTGCTTTGGTCTTTATCTTCATAAATTCTTGTGTATTCAGTCTTCTTGTCACTCTTTTAACCTACTTTGTCCCTTATTTCTTTTTTATACATTTTATACATTTACATTTTGAATTGCACTGAAGAATATGTCATGGTTTTGATCTTAAGTGTCGCCCACAAGCTCATGTGTGGAAGCCACATCCCAGTGCCTAGGTGGGGAGGTGGGGCCTCCGGGAAGCGACTGGGTCACAGAGACTGTGCGTGCTCCGTCCTCATCAGTGGACTCAGCCGTCAGGGACTCGTCACTGAATGGCCTCTGGGGAGGGTTCCGTTACAAAGCCAAGCTCCTTTCTCCCCCTGCTTTCGGGCTGTCACGAGGTGGGAGCTTTGCTCCCCTCTGTGCCCCTGTCTGTGATCCATGGCCTCACCAGAGGGAACCAATGAACCACGGGAAAAAACCACTGCAACTCAGAGTCCAACTAAACCTTTCTTCTACATTGTTTATTTCAAGTGTCTTTTCCACAAATCCCCGGTTCTCCTCATGATTGTATCACTACAGCCCACTACACTGCCTCATCTCATGAGCCAAGGTCCTACTTCTTATTGTTAGACCAAGAAAAGATTATAATTCAAAACATATTTTCTAATCAATAAGCATTACTATTATACTATTGTAAAGCTGAAAATTTTTAAATCAAACCATTGTAAGCCAGAGACCTGTCAGTGTCAGACACCATGCAAAGGAAGTCTGGAAACCTCTTCCGGTTTGGTGCTCAAATCCAGAGTGGCACCGGAGGCCTCTGGTAAGGCTTAAGGGAGCCAGATCCGACCTCAGAGAACAGTGAGATCCACTGGTGAGGATGGAGCAGCGCTCCTCAGACTTCTCCATCAGACGGGCCCAGGCCACAGAAGACGCGCCTTATTTTCTGAGCTTCCACAGAAGGCACGTGGGCTCTGGAGTCAGACTGTCCAGGTTTGAATCCTGGTTCCGTCCTCCTCTAAGGAATGTAAGTTAATCTCTCAGATCTACTCTCACTTTCAAAGGGGACTAAAAGCATCTGCCTCCATGGGACCATCTGGGGATTATATGGGATTAAGTGATTAATACATTGCCTGGCACATTTATAATTCTGCCAAAGAAAAATAACTGCAGTCTCCTCACAGTGTAGTGTCTCGTGGCATTTTTTCTTCTTTTTGCTGAACTATACCATCCACCCCTCTTGCCTTTATTCTGAAGATCGCTTTTGCTTAGTATGATTCCTCTTTGCCATCATGTAAATGTTGAAGCAATGTTAGGAGTTTAGAAAGGGAAACAATTTGGAACTGCAAGCACAGAGGGCTTTCTGAGTGGATGGGCAGTGGTGAAGCGCAGGGACCAAAGTCTCATAAAAGTGTCAGTGCTCGAGTAAGACAAGAAAGATGTGGCTGAGGGGCGAGGAGAGGGTGAGGTCTGCATAGGAGTGTCTGAGTTGCTGATGGAGTAGATGGGTCATGACGTTTCGTATTTGCTGTGCTGTTGATTGCAAGGATGCTATAAACAGTAGGGCTGCGTGGAGTAGAGAACTGATACCTCTGTTTTGGTCTGGGTTTTTGGAGTTCCAGAAGTTTCCCTCTGGTGTCCCTCTGTTCTTCTCCCCTTAGCTGTTAGGTCCAGAGCTGTAGGGGTGGTACTATCATGACGGTCTTGAACAGCAAGACAAGTTCTTCCAGATTTTTTCTGTGTCTCCATCAAAACTCACCTGTTCTATAATGTCTTCTTTCTGTATTTTGTCTGTTTTGCTAATGTGGTAGGCATATCTATTCTAAAATAAGGTGTGGTGATGGATTTATTTATTTTTTCTTCTAGAAATATTCTAATGGGAATTTTCTGGAAAAGCTCAAAAATGCATATTAATACTGCCCAGTATGCTAAATCCACTGCAGTTCTGGGGAAAGGGATGTGGAGAAACTTGATTGCTCATACACTGATGGGATTCGGAAATGGTACAGTCACTCCAAAAATTCACTTGTTGTTTTCCTGAAATACTGTGTATACAGTTGCCTTACAAACTATCAGTTACATTCCTTGACATTTCTCTGACTAAAGAGAAATTTACATTTACACAAAGATCTATACACAAATGTTCGTAATACTCGTATTCATATCTACCAACTGGAAACAACCCTGACGTCCTTCAGTGAATGAAAACAGAATGTTGTATGTCCGTCCATGCCATGAAATACTATTCAGCAGTGAGACAGCCACTGGCACATGGAACAGCCTGGATGAATCTCCAGAGAACTACACAGGGTGAAAACAAATCAGGCTCAAAAGGTAGACGCTGTGTAATTTCATTTAGATGACATTCTTTAAGTGGCCAAAGTATAGAAATGGAGATACACGTGGCATCCAAGGGTTAGGGTTGGAAGAAAGTGGACAATCAGGGAAATAGGAGGAATCTTTGTTCCAGGGGAAATGTTCTGTGTCTTGACTGTATTAGTGACCGTGTGGTACTGATTTGTTAGAGTTTCACAAGACCTTACCATTGGCAGAAGCAGGGTGATGAGCACATGGCCTTTCTCTGGCAGTTCTTACAACTGCTTGTGAATGTCATCTGTAAAGATTGTAAGTAACAGAAAATGCTAATACACATCAAGTACTCAGGACAGTCCTTGGAGCAAGGCGACAGCCCCGGTGTTGGTCATCACACCGACTAAGTTGTCGCTTCCGTTGGGCTTCCGTCTCGTGGATGATTGTGAGCAAAATAAGCACTGCGCCTGTGGCCTGAGGGCAGTGAGTGTGAGGCTGACTCTGCAGAGGGTGGAGGAAGCTCCTCTACCATCCTGGAACCTTCCTGACTCGGGCCAGGAGAGCTCAGCCCTTCCATCCACTGGCTTCCAGCCTCTGAAGGACTATGCGCCCTTTTAGGACCAGTATTGGCTTCTCAGAAGGACACAAACCTCGAGGATTCCTGTCTTCCCATGATCTGTCTTTTTGAGTCTGGTAGCTATAGAGTTCATATAGCTTTTGGAAAAGAATTATCCTTCTTAGTTTTTCAGGAAGGAATTAAGCAGGGCTCAGGACCTCCCTAGCTTCCAGCTGAGCACAAATTACATAGATGGCTTAGCTTTGTGAGTGGAGGAGAGTTCAGGTCCATTCAAATTGTCACGCACGCAGAGTCCCCCACAGTTTTCTCCTTCTCAAGAATGTCACTAGGATGTCATTTTTGCAGGTGATTATCCGCTTTTCTCCGGAATGCCATTATGATGCTATGACCCCAGAGCCCTCCAGCTGATCCATCTCAGTGCCATTAGATATTCCTAGATTCCCCCTCAGACCTCTCACCGAAGTCCTCTGCCCCAGTGGTGGGGTCCATACTGGACTAGTGGCTCTGGGTGGAGGGGATATCATCCACCCCACAGGGGATGAGGCATTTGAAGAGTACTGAAATTTTGGTTGCCAGAATGAAAAGCCACCCTCTCCACCACAGTCTGCCTGGTGCCTACACAATAGCCCAGTGCTTTCTTGTCTTCCCGTGTGCGGCGTTGTTGCATTAGTGTGCTTCCCTCCAGGTTTTTATCTTGGTTGTAACCGTGTTGTAACTGATTAAAAAGCCGTGAAGGCTCAGCTCAGATGAGCAGAATGTAGTACTGGCATCATTTAGCTGCTGAACAAGACGAGGTGACACCTATTTAGTGACAAGCATCTTGTCCCCGCGCTTCAGGGTTATTAGGCCCACGGTGTCTCCAACTGTACACTCTCAGCACACATGGAGGCTGTTGCTCTCTCCAGACGCTAGATGGTGTACTCCTGGCCTGAAGACAGTGTGGGTTGGGAAGAGACAGAGAGGTTCAGCCCAGCCTCCATCTTTGTTGGAAGAAGTGTTTCTTCTGTGGATTTCCATGTGAATCTGCTTCTTCCTTCCCTCCAGCGCCTACCAGGACTAACACCAACAGCGTGCTAACTGTCAGCTGTCGCATCCAGCCACCTCTATTTATAACCTTCCTTAAGAACTGTACTGAAACTAAGACTCGTGTTTGCTTTACCCTGGTCTTTCTCCAAAATTAGCAAAATTTTATTCTGCTGTTGGACAGTTGCCTACGTGTGTGGGTTTCTAACTCTGTATTCCACATTCCACCACAGGATTCAGTCTTTTAAAGTGTCTAGAAAGGAGAGTTTTAACTGTTAGGGCTGTATTTCTGTCCGCCTGAAAGGCGAAATTTGATCCTGCTTTAGCTGTGTCGCTGTCTCTGCGAACGTGGACATGTTGCTGACCTGTCCGAACTTCCAAGGGCCTGAACTTTAGGTTGGGGACTCCATACTTACCCAGCTTTTGTTCTCAAGTTTGAGATGCTGTGCGTTGGCACATGTTAGATGCTCAACACTGTGGATTCTAATCATCCATCATAATTCAGAGACGTGGCAGCTGAAACTCCATGGTCGTCACTGATGAGTCCACCCTCGGTGTTCCCCAAGGTCACCTTGTTCCTGGAATCCGATGAGCATGGCTGGAGCTCTGCCCCACGTGTGGTCAGAGAGCCTGAGTCCCTTCTTGTCACTCTGGTCTTCTCACCTGTGTGATGCAGATCAGCTCTTACACTTTTCTGGTCTCTGTCTTCGTGTCTCTCCTTTCATAGCATCAAATCAATTTGGAGGCTCTTTGACTATCCTTAGGCACCAGCCACAAGAGGTAGAAACACAGCATTTGTCCAGACTTCCCCTGAGACAATGTCATAATTGTCAAATTGCTAGTAAAGCTTTAAGGCAACAGATGCAATTTACTCAGCGATTCCCTCATGCCCAGACTCAAATATTACACATACGTTTTCCTAAGGAGAGCCTGCTGAGCCCTTGCTATTGGGGACTGATCACTGTTTAAATTTCTCCGTGGACATCATCTGCCATTATTCGTAGTTCTCTTTTCTCTTTCTTCTTAGCTCAACCATCCTCCTTCTTAGTCCCACAAATTCCTCTTAACCAAGCAAAGAGAGCTTCTTTCAATTGGAGTGACCTCCTCCCACAGACGATCTTAACATACTTAAAGTAGCTCAAGGTATTTTCTTAAAGAAAGTTCTATGTGAAGAAGATCTCTGGTTCTGGCTGTTAGAGTGAACTTTTATATTCTACCCTATGTGGAAACCCAGGACCTTGGAGTCTGGGCCTCCACACAAGGTTTTCTAGGTCGTTCACTGGATGGGAAGAGGCATAGGGACCAAAGAATACTTTATCCCGAGTGAATGAGACATAAATAAGTTTTTCTAATTTTCTGCCAGAGTGGAAGGGGTGGTTGGGGTGATGGTAGTTTCTTCTAATTCATCTGTTCATTGGTAGCACCACTCTCTAATTATCAAAAAGATATTATATGTGTTAGCACGGGCCTTGCTTAAAGCGTTTGCAGTCACGTTGGATGTATCAGAGCTCTGAATCGCAGCAATACAGTGTGAGTAACTGAGTGGGAACAGCAGCGGGGCTGTGTTGTTTTGAGGGAAAGACATCTGCAGTCCTCCCCAAGCTGTCACTGGGAGGTATCATTTGCATATTAAACAAATATTTAAAATTAGTCATGCAGCAAACAATCAGAAGCTGGCATCACAAACATCACTCCTTCAGAGCAACAGTAGGCACTTAAATGTAGGTGTACTCACCCGGATTGGGGTGGTGTGACTTGAGCAGGGATCTGTCCTGGGACTGGTGGACTTGTCAGATAAGACCAAGAAAAAAAGACAGAGTGGAATAGAGTGGGATGGAATAAAATAAAAATCTCTTAGGAAACTTTGAGGGTTATAGGCACTGGGAATAATGCCTGGCCACTGGAAAAGCTCAATAATGTTAGCTACAACTATCATTATTCCCAGGGAGACAGCCGAGATAGTTACAAACTGGCCCACCAGGATGGACACCTGGAGACAATCATCATGGCCATTTTCTGCTCTGATTTTCCTCACTTGATCAAAATGTATTATTTATATCATAGCTTATTGATTTTTGAGCAGGCTGAGAGATTTACATGCTTTATTTAATCCTTCTCAGACTCGCATGTAGTAGGCAATAGCACTAGCTGCACGTTACACATCAGGAAACTGAGGCACAGAGAAGCTGCGTACATAACGCAGGCTTTAGAACTCAAACCAGAGCTCATGTCTTTGGCCACTTCGCCACACTTTTCTCTCTTTCAAGGCTGGTCATGTAAAAACATGCGTCCTCTCTTGCACTTAACACTAATTGTGTCTAGATATGGATGTGTTTTAGCCATTTTGTAGTTTTATCTATTTTCTAATCGTCCTATATTAGTTATGTTTACATTGGAAAGGAGTGATAAATAAAACAAAATGTTAGTGACATTGCAAGGAGGATGTAAATGGAAGCTGATGGACTATTGAGTTGTGTCACTAATTGGAATATTTTCTTAGGTGCAAACACTTCATGCCCGTTAGCTCATTTCTCCTACACAGGGAATCAAGGGCAGCATATAAACAGATCTGAACAAGGTTGGACATCTCAGAGGGAATGGGATGCAGCGAGCGTGCTGTGCCCCCAGTCCTGCAAGGTCTACAGCTTTGTATTCAGGAGTAAACTCTTCTTCAGGCAAAACAGTTAGCAACCTGCTCTTGTCGTTAGAAGCAGCTGTTGAGTCCTTCTTGAGCTAGAAATACATGTTTTGCGTGGATACAGAGACTGTCAGGAAGATGGAGAGTGCTTGTTGACAATGAAATGTAGATTCTCGGGCTGGGGATTTAGCTCAGCGGTTCAGGCGCCTGTCTTGCAAGCACAAGGACCCGGGTTCGGTCCCCGGTAACCATATACAATACTGGACGTGGAGACTCACGCCCAGCAGCAACCAGTACCACATACCACAGTGCCGGGCGTGGTGGCTCACGCCTATAATCCCAGCACTCGGGAGGCAGAGGTAGGAGAATTGCTGTGATGTGAGTTTGAGGCTGAGCTCAGGGCCAGCCTGAACTACAAAGTGAAACCCTGTCAAACAAACAAACAAACAAAAAAACGTAGATTCTCATAGTAAGATGTACTGACTGATGAGAGTTGAGATGTATCCCAGGAACCTTCCTTCCTGTAGAGCAGTAGAAGGGTTCAGTTGGATGTTCTTTGGTTTTACTTTGCACCAGAAGTTGGTGGAGGGTTAGGGAAGAACGTACGTGGTACTTTGCCTAGGCCAGGTCTGAGCTAAGTATTTTGGAAACACATTCTGATGTATCATTTACAGCCATCGTCAGCAGCACCATTTTACAGACAAGTAAATCAAGATAGAATTAGAGTCACTGACAGAACTGCAGTTCTGACCAGGCCCGCTGCACTCGAAGGCCTGCCCTCTTGACCAGCCTGTCAGCAACTGCAGAATGGGTCTTCCTACTGAGCCCATCTCGGTTACTACACACTGCTGTTAAAGTGTGTATGACTATCCGTGGCCTGGAAACACAGAGCCAGAACTTAGATCTCAGACCCAGAGTTTTTACCATGTGCTTCAGGTGGTTTCTGATGCAGACAGAGTTTTCTGCTAACATAGGCAAATGTCTTCATTCTGAGTGGTACACACCTACTATCCCAGGTATTACTCGCACTATCCTGACCTCTCGCTCAAACTTCCCACAATCCAGAAAGTAGAGGGACCTTGCTCGGCCTGCTGGTCCTGTAGGGGTTTATTCTAGTGCTACAGTGACCATCTCTTCTAATTTGTGGTGTTCGTGTCATACCTATTATGGAAGATCTTGGCACTCAACCTCAGTGTGTCTAATTCCTCATCAGGTCATCAGCCCTGAAACATAGATACGATGGTCCAACAAGGGCCCAAAGTGGAGTTGAATGTCCATCAGATTAGATTTCTTTTTCATTTGACTGTATGGTTTTTGTTTTCATGTATGTTACAGGAGGGGGCCTATCTGCTAGGGCCCACAGGTAAGGGTATGACCCAGAGCTGATCCTGAGAGGCTGAAGATCAGTGTGAACTTGAGAAGACGGGCAGAGTAAGAGCCCCAAGCTTTCAGGAACATAGGTAGCAGCACTATGGCTGAAACAGAGTAGGATGCTCAGCAGATGCCAAATCCTCAAAGAGACATTTGCTCAATGTGAGATGAATGAACATAACCAGAGAATTGTATTTGGGCTTATTTTTCACATGATCTAAAGAGAAGAAAGGAATCCACGGTGGGAGCGTGTCAGTTCCAGTTCTCTTGTAGCCACATCATGTAGAAAAGGAAGAAATCCATTAGGTCAAATAAACATCACCATCGCCAGACACTATTGGCTCCCTGGATTCCACAGGTTCTGTAGAGACAGATATTTTCTTAGTAGAGAAATCTCAGCCAGAAATTTTCAGTGGAATGTATTTCACAACCTCAAACATGTTTGAAGAAGGGAAATATTTTGACACTCTCTTCCAATAATGGATAATGCAGAATAATCTCTCAGGTAAATCAGTAATGTGGAATAGTTTGTTTCATCACACAAAGGCTATTTCTCTCCTACTCTTACCTCTCCTTTCTGGAACGTCTGTATCATTTCCCACGCTGTTCTCAGTGCTTCAGAAAAGTAATAAGAAATTTAGAATAATGTACCGTAAATGTGTTTGTGGCAGAGAGCCGTGTTTCTGTGCTGCTGGCATGCCTACCAGCTCCTTGGCACCAAGACAAGTTCACTGATCGCAGTGTTGCAATGGAATCATAGGACGTATAACTAATTAACCCCTGATTATGGCAAAATAAAGCTTATAATAAAGGAGAGCATGCCAATGCTGCATTTGGGAGACATAGAGGAAAAAGAAAAAGTAAAACTATAACCAAGCCAAGCCAGAGCACGAGGAAGAAATGAGAGCAGAACACAAACAAAGCACCAGACGACTCCTTGCTGCCAGGCCACAGGCTTTCCAACTCAAGGGCAACTTTGACACTAGTCCCTCCGACCTGGCCATCCCACAGCTTTCTGGAGAGGAATGTGACTGTACTGTCATCTCTTTTAGTGGAAGGATGAATTGCAAGGCAGCTTTGGGGGGGTGACAGCCTCGAGTCCCCAAAGAAATGAAGCTCTGATAGAAAATGGTGTTGGTGTTGATGTCCTACATTTCTTGACTCCCCTGTTTTAATTTCCATTCCTCAGTGGAAAAAATAAGACCATCAAGCTTTTTGGCGAGGAAGCCTTTCCATTCCTTATTGCAAATATGAGCTCAGTATTTTCATGTTCTTTCCACAGCAGAAGGTTGTTGCTAGAGAATGAAGACACAGGGTTTACTGATGTCTTAGAAATAACTTGAAGAGATTTATCAGCAAGGAGCCCTCCCTAAGTATCCAGAAAAATGGATGTCAGAGAGATATTAACTAAAGATAAAAGAAAGTGCCAAAGAACCTGTTACTGTTCACAGAAACACCAGGCTTGTCTGCCTGGCATCAGCAAAACTGTTTTAGGGTGGGAGATGTGGGTTCAAATCCCAGGTCTGTCCCTCCTTGGTGAGGGGTGCTGGCTGGGCAGGTTCTTTACTTCATGTGAGTCTCATGGTTTCACCTGTGAAATGGGGAGGATAATTTCTGATCAAGGGTGCTCTGTAGTCGTCAGAAGATAAAACAAGATTCTCTCCAATTCAGCTTACATTGTGTCACTGATGTAACACTGGAAATACGCAGGTCTCACAAAGCTGAGACTTGGTCAGCTTCTGGCATATACGAGGAAGTGAGGGTATAGGAAGCTGGAAGATATGGTACCGTCCCCTCCATAACTGTAATCTTTCTCTCTCAGGTGACATTTGATCACACAACATACCGACCCCTAGATCCTCCCAGATTCCAAAACTGGCTTCGTGTGTGTCAAAAGATACAGACAAGTTCCTGAGCCAAGAGAGAGTGACCTAGAGTATTGCATGTCTTCATGCATTGGCCATGATGTCCTGGGACTTTGTCATCACCATCATTATTGTCATCCTCATTGGCAATGTAATGGTTATGGGGGAGATCGAAGTAGGCCACCCTGAAGTGTCCTCCTTTAGCATATTTCAAGGGCCTGTCGGGTGCAGGAGTCACCCTGCAGACCCACCCTTTGGAGGGGAGAGAATGAGGATCTGTAATAGAAGTCAACAGGTGCAAAGAGGCTTTCTCTGAAGTCCCCTTTCCCACATACCTATCTAGACCTTCCCAGAGATTGTCACGAGATGTCACCTATTTTTCAGATACCCGTTGTAAGTGAGGCTGTATCTGCCCTATAAGACAACCTGCATTCGTGATACATTGTCCCTTCTCTCTTTTATAACTTTCTTCACCGCCTTCCCCAATAGCCTCAAGCCTCTGATTTCTTTCTGTAGCTCAAAGTGCTATTTAAACTTCAACCATCTGGACCTTTCTTTGTGTCTCAAACTGTGTGTGGCTTCTGTGTTTCTGAACATTAATAAATACATATACTTTTTCTCCTGTAAATCTATTGTCAGTTTTTTTCATAGACTAAAATTATCGGCACTTCACTGGGCAAATATGGACTTCCCTGTGATTCAAAGGATATACCTTCGCCTGGCTTTTGGCTGGAGACTGCTGCAGAATCTTTCGAGTGAAGAAAACTAGTGTTCAGATCTTTAGGAAAAGTTACATTTCTCAAAAATGAACACAGAATGAACATGAACGTATTTTATATTTTCACAGTGAATTTTATAAGCGGAATCACCAGACCTATGCTTATTGAAATGAGAGACTAAAATAGATACCTTTTTATACTCTGTGCCCATTAGAAACATCTGGGGGATATAAAAATATAATGTCCAGGCCCTTCCCGGCTTGGGATCCTGATTTAACTGGTCGGGGAAGCACCTTAGACTTCCATATTATCCCAGCTCCTAAGATGATTCTAATAGGCCGGGGTGAGGACTGCTGCTTCAAAGTAGTTTGCTTATGGGTTCTGGATGGTGCCAGCTGCTGATATGAAGCCCTTTCTGACTCTGGTGCTCAGTGACAGCTGACTGCAATGCCCCTACCCCAGGAAAGAGTGGGCATGGTTGGTTGCAGATTCAGACATTGAAATGCAAGTAGCAAATATCCTTTAGCTCAAGGAGCTGTACATACGGATGGGCCAAGCTAACTGTCTAACTGAGAGCCTGCCCGGGCCAAGGTTCTGTTTTCTGATGCAAGCAGAAGACTGTGCAGCTCTTTGAAGAAGCAAGTGGAGAGATTGAGAAGGAAACACAATCACTGAGTCACTGCGTGCTTCCTGTAATTAATAACAACAACAACAGTGGCAGTAATAACACGTGATGATGCTCACATAGCCAGCCTGACAGAGAGACCTTCTGAACACAAATCAAACCATTGATTGGACTCCCTTTGTTAGAGCCACAGAAAGGTGGTCCAACAATCCCTCCAGAAATGAAAGAAACTCAAGTATCTACTTATAACTTCTAACATCACACTCAGACTAGTTTGTAACCAGCCTAAGCATGTCTTCGGTGGCTGAATCTTAAGTGTTCGGTGGCTGAATCTTCCTGCTCAGCTCCCTTAGAAATAGCCATGGCCCTTCTGTCTGCGTCCATCAAGGCCTGGGAGAAGCACTACTACCCCTCCCCCCTGTACTGCCGTTCACCTCCGCCATGTCTTGTATCCCTGGGCACCCCTACTGTCCCGGGCCCTTCGCACCTTTACTTCTCCAGTGTGAAGAACACTGTCTCACACCTTGCTTGCTTCTGTGGAGCAGACACATTCCCTGTAAAACAAAGCTTACGTTTAGGCCCTATAGTGGATTTCATGCATGCTCATAATTATTCTCTTCCCTAGGAGAGTTGAAATCCTACCCTCTGCCTTATAGTTGACGGTGTTTCCAATCCTTGTCCTTGGGTTTAGCTTACTGAATTGCTTTAACCTAGGGAGTGTTAGAAGAGAAGACACGAGCAAAAGTTTGGAATGTGCTCATAGGGCTCGGCCTGCCTTTGTTACTGCCATAACAGCCCCCCTTGGCCTGAAGCCTAAAGAGTTAAGAGTTAGGTGGAGCTGCCCTACTCTAAGGACATTGCTTAGAGCAGCTCACAACCTAGTCTGTCTTCTAGACCTCGGCCAGCCCACGTGCTGTGCCCAGGATGTCAGTGTTTGTGAACCGAGGAGTCTATGCACAGTTGCTGACACAGCATTGTTGGGACCGCTACTGCCTAGAGTGGGACCCTGGAGTCTAAGTGCGTAGCCTTGAGCGATCAGGTTTTACTTACTCTGACACAGGAAAGCCCTTCAACACCTCTCACTGTCCTCCGTTCCAGTATCTGCTCGCCCCACTGGCGGGCATGTTCCCCGCTTCTGGTCTCTGCACCTGGCCTATCGATGGCCTTGTCTTGCTGTGTGGACGTAGCGCTCAACACTACCTCTGATTCTGCCTCTTGCCCCCTTCAAGGCTCACCTGCATTTGGTCTCTCTGCTTCGTTCCCACTGTCTAAGCATCTTTTGGGGAAATTGTGCCTCAATGCCAACCCACTGAGCATCAGAGGCAGATCCTAACCTGACCTCTCCCATTCCTGTGCCTGGGACCAGCTGCATTGCTACTTCCCCAGTGTTCTCAGAAGCAGGAGGTGAGCAAGAAATACAGCTTGTACAAACTGGATCACAGACTCAGGAGCAAAGAGTATGACCTTAGATAAGCATTTATTTTCAGCATCTTGCTCTGTGACTGCATAAAACATGTGAATAGTCAACCTAGAGTTCTTATTTGGGAAATCCTTGGAAAGAATTTGTCCTGGGAATGTAGGTGTTGGCTTAACAATTTAGAACTAGCTTGTCAGTCTAACGTATGCACGTTCCTATAGTGTATGATTCTGTTAGCAGGTTCCAAGAAGCCACGGCATAAGTATGGTGTAACGTTGTAGAATGCTCCTTTTACTTGACGTTAAGGTATTAGAAATGCAGCTTTCATTTAGTAGAGGTAATCTTTTATCTTGTTAACTTGAGGAAAATTTCTTTTGTTTGTTTGCTTTGAGACAGGGTCTTGCTTTGTAGTTCAGGCTGGCTTTGAGCTCAGCCTCCAAGTCACATCACAGCAATCCTCCTGCCTCTGCCTCCCGAGTGCTGGGATTACAGGCCTGAGCCACCACACCTGGCACTGTGGTATGTGGTACTGATTGCTGCTGGGCACAAGTCTCCATGCCCAGCACTGTTGTATGTGGTTACTGGGGATTGAACCCACGTCCTTGCGTTTACAAGACAGATGCCAGATCCACTGAGCTAAATCCCAGGCCTGAGGAAAATTTCTTTATGGAAAAATATCAGCCAAAGGCTTGATTTCCCTTAGAGTTGAAAGTGAAGGCTTAGACGTAAGGGGCTTCTTTTC
>PVIR01000446.1:13830-30022 GCA_004026965.1 Petromus typicus
CAGGGTCTCGCTTTGTGGTTCAGGCTGGCCCTGAGCTCAGCCTCAAACTCACATCACAATCCTCCTGCCTCTGCCTCCCGAGTGCTGGGATTACAGGCGTGAGCCACCACGCCCGGCACTGTGGTATGTGGTACTGGTTGCTGCTGGGCGTGAGTCTCCACACCCAGTATTGTTATGTGGTTACTGGGGAATCGAACCCCGGTCCTTGCGCTTGCAAGACAGGCAACGGAACCACTGAGCTAACGCCCCGGCCCCAAGGGGCTTCTTTAATAAAATAGAACCATGTTGTCCTTGGTTTCAGAAGACCAAAACACTCAATTCAGATTTGCCCAGAAACAGAAAAGACATTCATTCTTGGACCTAAAAAAATCAAGAAGATCTGGTCTCAAATGAGGCTTCATCTAGTGACTCAAATGACCCAAGGTTATTGTCTGTCCTCTTTGCTCTGTATAGTGTTTTACTTCACCCTCAGTTTCTGGGGTATCTCTCTTATGAGCTCTTGACTGTCTTCTTGTGGTAATAAAGTGACTAAAAGAGCTCCTTTCTTACAATGCATTGTCCAGAGAAAAGGAATATATATCTTCTGATATATCCCCTTGTGTTGTGGGATTTTTCCTCCTTCCTGGCCCAAATGAGGCCCTGTGTTCAAATCAGAACCAGTCATTTTGGCAAGGAAGAGGCATGCTGATTGGCTTGGGCCTATTAGAGACAATTCCTGTAGCTGGGCAGTGAGGGTAACAGCTCAAACAAAAATGACAGTGGGGAAGGGTATGTCCCAGAGTGAAAGATCAGGCTGTTGTTGATGGGTGAAGAGGACCTGGATATCTGAGAAGTAACCCAATCATGTCTGATAGATGATTAAATAACTTTATGGAGGATAAATAAATTAGAACATAAAGAATTATTTTTTACAACTGATAGAAATATTAACTGTAATGAGATGAGAAAATGTGATATGAAAAGTGTATGCGTGGATATCTCAAAGGTTGCTAACTGTTCAGTGTGGTCATAAAATTTTTTGGTTTTCTTTTTTACTGGGGATCGAACTCAGGACCTTGTGTTTGCAAGGCAGGCACAGAAACCACTTGCTATACTCCCAACCTTTATTCTCTCTCTCTCTCTTTTCTTTTGGTACTGGGGATTGAACTGAGAACCTTGCATGTGCAAGTCAGGCCCCCGAACCACTGAGCTACATCCCTGGCCCATCAGTGTGGTTCTGTTGTTGTGATACTGCTAAATGATTAATAACTAGGTTTCTGGGGAAACACACATAGGTTTTTATAAACTTTACTGATACCAAGGAAGTGTACAACAGATGTTACAATAATAATAATAAATTATATAGTATTTTTAGTATATAGCCAGTTGATTCCTGCAGAATGGTCCCTTGGGTTTTGTAGAATTTTTGTATTAACAGCTGATCTGTGGTTGCAACTCAAACATGCTCTGACAAAATCAGGCTACAAATAAATACCTGATTACAAGTGTAGTTTCAACATGAATGTCCCTTTGTCTCCACTTATGTTAATAAAATGAAAGTAAAACAGCGATAACATAAATTCAAACTTCATCCATTTATCAGTGTCACAGATGACTTCTTGCTGAATCAGATAAAAGTTTTCAAACTGAACACTTGAGTTGTTCACAATACAGTGGCTGTAGTTGTGACACACTAAGTTAATTAACTTTATTAGCATATGAGATATCATCTCATATGCAATAAAAATTCACATTTAAAAAAATTATGATGGTAAGAGACACCTCTCCTTTGATACTGCTCAAAATACTCCTCTGTTTGGACATGGTTTTTTTTTTTTTTTGAGACAGGGTCTCGCTTTGTGTTCAGGCTGGCCCTGAGCTCAGCCTCCAACTCACATCGCAGCAATCCGCCTGCCTCTGCTGCCCAAGTGCTGGGATTACAGGCGTGAGCCACCATGCCTGGCACTGTGGTATGTGGTACTGATTGCTGCTGGGCGTGAGTCTTCACATCCATTATTGTATGTGGTTACCGGGGATTGAGCCCGGGTCCTTGCGCTTGCAAGACAGGCGCCTGAACCACTGAGCTAACTCCCCGGCCCCAGGGTCTTGCGTTTTTGTGGTTCAGGCTGGCCCTGAGCTCAGCCTCAAACTCACATCACAATCCTCCTGCCTCTGCCTCCCGAGTGCTGGGATTACAGGCGTGAGCCACCACGCCCGGCACTGTGGTATGTGGCACTGATTGCTGCTGGGCGTGAGTCTTCACATCCATTATTATATGTGGTTACCGGGGATCGAGCCCGGGTCCTTGCGCTTGCAAGACAGGCACTGGAACCACTGAGCTAAATCCCGAGCCCCTGTTTAGACATGTTTATCCCTCATCCTTGCCACTTTCTGATGCAGTGCTGGAAGTTCTGTGTGGGGAGTGTCTTTAGTTTCCCTGTCCTAGCTGCCCCAGTGTCCTGAATTCATTTAGAACACTTGATTTCCATAGTCATTTTCACTTTGAGGAAGACCTTGAAATCACACAGTGCCAGATGTGGTGATAAGGTGCATGAGGACCTGTTGTAATGTTCGTCCAGCCTGCCCTTCCTCTGGCACGCCCTGGGCAGTAGTGCGCATAGTATTTTTGATCATATCTTGTAAAGACATTCATGAAAGAGAGCATCCAAAACTGCATTTATCATAGTGGGATAAATCTATTCAAATTACTGAGCATATTTGGAGAAGTTTTGATGACAATGTGTCTTTTATTAAAGTTTTTTTAAAAAGTAAACATTCATCATTTATTTTGACCATCTGTGTATTCTCAGCTAATGTGTAGGTCTAGACAGTCAGCCAAACAGCACACCAGACCCTCCTTTTCCAGTTTTTGTGAGGTGAATGCTACCATCTCAGCCAGTCTTGTGTTACAAGAGTCCAGTCATTAAACACAGAATTGGAAAAAGAGAGATAATTGCAGCTTATTTACAGTATTTCCACCACAAATGCAGTAAACACAGGTAATTTCAGGAGCACTGATAATAATAAAAATAATAAATACAATTAGCAAGTAAAGGGCTTCTAATATTTATTACCTTTGTTAATTATACAATTGATTATGTTTATATAATATTTAATAATGACTGTGCTCAGCAACACCCAGTTACTGCACATTTGATGGTTAACTCTCAGGAGCCACGTCCAGCACGTTCCTGGCCTTTCTCTGTTTATTCTCCCACAAATAATCATCACTCAGGTGCATCGAACAGGACAGTGTCTTGTGAGATGGGGTTCACAGGAACAAAAGAAGACGTCACCATGCCTGCCTAGGAGCAGCGAGGATGTCACTTGTGGGAAGATCCAGGAATAGAATACCTGTAGAGGAAGCGGAAGAGCAGAGCCCACAGGTGAACAGGAGGTTCTGAGTACCCCACCCCCACCAGGGATCTGGAGAAATCTTGGCAAAGCTTGTGGATGTCATCTGGTGGTAGCGTGGGTGTTTCAGGCTTGTCAGAAATCCAGGATGAGCGAAAATCTGGGAAGTACACACAAATTTTACATATATCCGTGTATATATGTTAGAGTGGGAGCAAAAATCGTGTCAGGTCTTAGGATAAACAGGATTTTAAATAATTCCTTTGTGGGAAGCCGTTTTAGTTAGAATCTCCAGTCTTTTGGGTGAATGTGTCATTCTTCTCTGGCATTCAGTATACTTGTTACTTTGTTTTGCATTTAGTTTGGATTTTTAGTCAGGTGACTCCTGTGCCCTGTTATTAAAGCAATCTGAGATGTGCTGATTCTAGGACCTTGTGAGGAGAGGTTCCGATTCAGCACAGTGACTCTTCAGGTCAGAAATTCTGCTGCTTCTGTCCGTCCTTCCCCATGTGCGGCCGGAGACAGGTCACTCGCCCTTTGGGACAGCTGTCTGTCAAACCTTGAGCAGGTGGGGCAGGAGGACCGCTCAGCTCCTGCCTACAGAGCTCCTCCTTGCACTCACATCCACTCAGCCCCGTCTGCAGGGCGCGATCCCACTTGACAGGTGGAAAGAATCTAATTCCCTTCTCTCAGTGAGATCTTCTGATTGGAATAAACTCTTAAAGTTTCTCTCTAACAAGAAAAACTTTGGCTCCTATCTAATTTGCCTGGACCAGAGGGGCTCAGCTAGTTAAACTCCATTCCAGAATGAAAAAAAAGAGACTCGATGTGAACTGTTAAAATCAGTTTTAAAAAATATTTTTAGCCTATCTCACAGGATATACCGTGTTTCTACTGAATGCAGGGCAGGCACGGGAGCCCCAAGTATCTAATTTAACACCTGAGAGTTCCCAAGGATGATTACACCATGGAAAGAAGACATATTGAGGATTGTAAAAAAAGGTTTAATAAAAAAATGTAAATGAAAAGGCCGTAAAATTCAAATGAGGCTCATTCCTGGGGTTATAATGAGTTCTATACTCCGACCTTGTTAATAGCATTTAAAAAAAATTTTTTTTTATTGTAGCTTCTATTTTTTCTGTTGGTATAATTAGAGCTTAATTAATTCCCCCCTAAAGGGGAAAAGAGGACAAAATGGTATTTGATCTGAGACATGTATAGCCGGCACAGTAATTAGGATCAGTCAGTTACTGTCCTTACATTTTTTCTAACTGTGGCTGTAGCAGGCAGACATAGTTGTGGACGGGGACTCCCTCTGTTTTCCCTGGACCAGACAATCCACAGTACCAAGATACACACTGAGGCCAAGTGATTTTGTATAGACAGAGATCATACCATTTAAAAAAATGAAATGAGGGCCGGGGAGTTAGCTCAGGGGTTCCGGCGCCTGTCTTGCAAGTGCAGGGACCTGGGTTCGATCCCCGGTAACCACATAACAATACTGGGCATGGAGACTCACCCCAGCAGCAACCAGTACCACACACCACAGTGCCGGGCATGGTGGCTCACGCCTGTAATCCCAGCACTCGGGAGGCAGAGGCAGGAGGATTGCTGTGATGTGAGTTCAAGGCTGAGCTCAGGGCCAGCCTGAACTACAAAGCGAGACCCTGTCTCAAAAAACCTTAAAAAAAATGAAATGAAAGAAAAGAGAGCAGTATTGCAAAATCCAGCTACATCAATTATCTGGCGGTCATCAGGATTAGATAAATTTTGAGTTGTAACAACAGCTCAGTGTTTGAGAAATCTAGCTCATTGAAGGTACCATGAGTAACGTAATAATGTAGTTACCGATCCTGAGATTGAATCCCAGCTCTAGCACGGATGCTGTGTGATTTTGCCGACATCTCTGGGCAGTAGTTTCTTCATTTGTAAGATGAGAATGGGGGCAATTGTACTTTTGCACAGTGCTGGTTGTGAGGAGTAAATGAAGTCATGTAGCAAAAAACACAAGGTTGTGAAAGTTACTGAAATAATAATAATATGGTTTTATGTATTTATTATTTGCTTTGGTTTCACAATGCAGTTTAGTAGAATTACTTCTGAGAAGTTCTCAGTGTTAGAATTAATTATCTTCTGTGCACATGGCAATGACTTACTGTACCAAGGCTGTTAATGTGACCCTTGGTGGCCCCACAGCCCAGGAGAAACCAGTGGTAACCCAGGTGTGCCAGCTCGTTAGACAAGAAATAATGTTCTCGAGAAAGTCATTCAGTTGACATGCTGGGGCCTAGGGAGCCTCGTGTTAGAAGCCAGGCACTGTTGGAGCCCCGAGTGGCAGAATGTGGCCTGACAGTGAGGTGGGAGACCCAAGAAGAAAGAGTGAGATATTTGATATCTGAAATGAGCAAATAAGCAGCGTCTGAGACTCCAGCATCATGCCAGTGCCTGCAAGTTCCTGGTGAGAGGCTGCCTTGAGGAGCCACTTGTCCTCCTCCTGTCCTACTGTGTGCTCTGCATTGGAGTCTGGAGTCAGGGCTGAAGTGTTTCTTGATTCCTGGCCTTATACGTGCCTATCCCTCTGCTTGCAGTTTCTACCTGTCTTGATGCACTGAACTAACTCCTTCTTTGTTCTACATCTCTGTTCGGAGCCCAGCCTCCTCCTCCAGCACTCAGTGTTAAACCACCCCGGCCACCAGCTCTTGTGCTCCTCTGTGAGAAGCAAGGAGCGAATAAGAAAAACTCTGCAGTTGCCCATAGATTGCAGCACAGAGGGATGGCCCAGGTTATAGCACAAGTAGGAAGAAATCAGTCAGAGCCTCTAGACTTGTGGAGATGAAACTCCTTTCTTGTTAGAGAAGTTCATTTCACTAAAGTTTTTAAGTCTCGCTACGGTTGGTACGATGTTGTTAGACTGGTGGAGGTGGTGATAGTACTTGATCAGTTGATTGCTTTTTCCCATCTCCACGTTCTGCATTTTTCAGCACATCTTAGTTCAGTGGGCTAACAAATGAGAAGACAGGAGGAGAGAATAGGGAAGAAAAGGCGACTTCACCATGAGGGGTTTAAGGACCAGACATGATTCTCTGAGTTTTCTCTCTTCTGATGTGCTGCATCTGCTTTCTTGGAAACCCTGCCCACCGTATCCCTTTCCAGCTCTCCATGACTCCATGGCTTTCCTAGACTGCACTTTCATGCTCAGCCAAAGGAGAAGAGAAAAACGGTGAGTCACTGTGCAATTCTTTAAGAAGAGGCTGGGCTGGAATTTTCGTCATTATTCTCTTATAAAAAGACAAATCTAGATGGCTGCATGGAGAGGTGGTCCAGGTTGTAGCACATGTGAAAAGAAACCAGGTAGAGCCTATGAACTCCCGGAGATGAAGAGATTCCCAACCACTTAAAGTTCTGAGCGTTTCTTGGAGACCAAAGTGCTCAGAGTCCCCAGGGCAGAGGATCAGAAAGGAGACAACTTCGGAGAAAGTGCACACTGGCTGCAGAAGGTTCCCACCTGAATGGGCCTGATCTGTACATGTTTCCAAAAAAACCAGTCGAGGCCATGAAAAGAACCACCTGAAAGGCTTCACAGGAATGGTGACCAGCGTTTACAAAATGCTGAGGGCAGTGCTCACTCCAGTCTTCCACTTGGAACAACTCGAAATTCATCAAGTATTACAGTGTGTCAGTGGTGGACAGAATTACCCCTACACAAAGTACTACCCCCATCCTGCTGTACTAATCTTAAATGCAAGAGGTGAGATGTTCTTCCTGCTTCCAGCTAACATTAACTATGTCCTAGAATGAAACTCAAGAATATTTTTAGAATACAAATATATCCTGCACCCAGAAAGTTGAAATTCACAATGTCTGGCATAAAAAATACCAGGCATATAAAGAAGCAGGAAAATACACCTATGATGAAGAGAGAATGAAATCAATTGAAACTCACCCAGAAATGACAGCTGTTAGAATTCGCAGACAAGGAAATTAAAATAAATATTACAACTGTGTTCCATATGTTCAGAAAGTTAAGGGGAGACACGGAAGACTTTTTAAAGTCTAAATTGCATTTTAAAGATGCAGACTTCAAGGCACCAGGCAGAATTAATGGCACATGAGACACTGCAGAAGAAAAGATGAGTAAACTCGAAGATGAAACAACAGAAAGGGCGGGAAGTACGACATGCGAGGGTGAGATGACAGAGCATCAGTGAACTTTGAAATGTCTTCCAGAAACAACATACACATCTGAGTTAAGTCTCTAAAGAAGCAGTCAGAACAATACATATTTAAAGAAATGATACTCAAAATGCTTCCAAGTTACATGAAAATTACAGACTGACATGTCCAATAAGCTCAATCACACCCTGGCACAAAGACCATGAAGAGGACTAAACAGTCTAATCAGATGTGTCACAATTAATGAAGAAGAGACTATCTTCGAAGTACACAGAGAAATAAGCGATCTTACACTGTGACCAACAAAGACGAGCAGACTGAAGATCCAGAGAGCTTGAGTATAGATTAAATGAAATTCCTCAGTCTGAGGAATGGAAAGATACAGAGAAAGAAGTGAGACATGAAACCTTTGCGAAGCCATCAAGTGGATGGATGTACACCGACTGTAGTCCCACGAAGAGAGAAGAGAATAAGGGGCATAATAAATATTTAAAGAAATAACATCTTTAATTTGCCACATTGGAATCTAATTAGTTAAGTTCAGGGGACTTCAAGTAGGTTAAACACAAAGAAATCAATGCCCAGGAATGAACAGTAAGAATCTGTTTCAAGGCAAAGATGAAGTCAGTGTTGCAAATCATTTCTCATAGAGTGAGCTGGCATCCAAAATAAATAACTCTTATAACTCAACAGTGTTTCAAGCCCCTCACTTTAAACATAGGCAGAAGCTTTGAATAAGCATTTCTCTGAAAGATACCAGCAAATGGCAAAAGTCACATAAAAAGATATGCGGTATCCCCCACCTAGAGACGTCACTACGTACTCACTATGGTGACTATTATCAAAAGGACTCTGACAAGTTTTTTGAGTAATAGAGGAATTAGAACTTTAATAAATTTTTGGAAGACGGTAAATGGTGTGCTACTTGTTAATTTTTAAAGATTACCTAAATGGTTAACATATGACAGTAATTCCATTCCTAGCAATTCACATACCCACACAAAAAGCTATGCATCAGTATTCATCCCCAAATTATGAACACTAGATAAAAAATTTGAATAACACAGGTGCCCATCAACTTTTAACTGAAACGCAAAAAGTATATATCCACATACTGTAGTATATTAGTACATGCTAGTAATACAGAATTGATGTTTCATGGTCCCATGCCATATTTAGGATGTATTTCATTTGAAGATTACCAACTGCAACCCTGTCTTCTAGGTCTGATGTTCTGTCTTCTGATTGGTTGGTTTTGCTCTGTATATTTTCAGTAGCAACTAATAACAGTAGCATCAAACACAGGCTGGACAATGGCAGGCTGTGATAACTAATAATTTACTACCTTTATTTCTAGGTACAGGATTTAGAGTTATATAAATCTAAGACAAATCAGAAAACTACATACAGTAACTACTCAATCAATAGAGCAATTTACCCGAAGGGAAGAAAATTAAAAGGAAGAAGAGTGGGGAAATAGTGAAATGAAAGAAGGAAAGATTAGAAGCAAGGCTGAAGGACAAGGAAAATTACCCAAATCTCAGCAAACTGAGGAAGGAATAGGAGGGAAACAAAGAAAGAGAAAACAAAAATAGGAACAAAACAGAACACGCCCCTCCCAATTGTTAACACTCACCAAAGAAAGCAATCAAAGACAAAAAAATAAAATGAGCAAAAAAATTAAAAAACGTATTGCAAAGGAAAAATAAAGAAACTTCTCTGTGCTTTCAACCCTGTGGCTTCTCCTGGGGCCTGGAGTTTTGTGGGAGTGTCCAATGCAAGATGTACTCTGCTTTTGCCGGTAAACAAAGGAGGCAGTCAGATCCCAGATCCGCTGGATCATCCCTGCAAGCTGGCAGTAGGACTAAGTCAGGATGCCAGCTTGGGTCTTTCACATTTACAGAGATTCAGTCTGAACCTAGCCTGACCTGTTTAGCTTATAACACTGACCACGGCTCCCTGACCATGGGCATCTCCCATGGTTGCCTCTCACTCAGTCCCTGCAGGAGTTCAACACTGGAAGCCCTGAGATGAAGCCAACCTGTGGCTGCTCTGAGTCCCAGGCTCAGCTGGGCCCTCCCTAACATAGCTTCCAGCTAGGGACTGTCTGTCTGCAGGGAATATGGCAGATGCTTGGCCTGGACTCACTCATGAGCTGTTGTAGTGCACAGCATCCACTGCTCGGTTTCCCAGGGTGCATTTCACCCTGGAGGCCCCTGGAGTCGATTCTGAGCTTCCCTCCTCTTACCACGAGCCAGGAGCTGGGAAGGTAGTGCGGATTGCCTCATCCTTTTTCTGCTCATTGTTTGACTCTTCAGTTTCTCTGCAGGCTCTGATTTCCCCTTCAGATCCTTCCTCAGTCCCAGGAATCCAACTTTCCTTCTTACTTTCTTCTGATAGGTGTTATTTTCCAGTATTTGGCTTCTGACTCTTGGAAGGGCTAATTGATGACTCTTACTGCTCTGCTATCTTCCTGGAATAGTGTTGTTCATTTTGAATTTATGTATAACAGATCTTGATTGTTTTCAATGCCTTTAAGCTGCAAGTCCCTTTCCTCTATCCTTTCCTGATCCTTTCCCTATGTCCAAGAGGCTGCTTTCCTGTTTGTTATCATCTCTCCATTTTATTTATATATGTGCTTATATTTTTGGTTTCTTATGTAATCAAAACGTGATACTTAATTGAATCTGGCTTATTTCATTTACCATGATGTTCTCAAGTTCCATCCATTTTACTGCAGATAGAACAGTTTTATTCTTTATGACTAAATAATATTCCATTATATACATCATCATGTTGTACATTCATAGGAAAGCATGAGTACTGACAGGGTAGGCACAGCGTGGAGAGGCCCTGAAAACGTCATGCTCAGGGAAAGAATTCTGTCACCAAAGGCCGTGTATCGTATGATTCCATTTGTGTGAAATGCCCAGAATAAGCAACTCCATAGAGCTAGAAAGTGAAGTAATGGCTACCCACTGTGGGGAGAGAAAAAGCAGGCAAGGAATGGCTTCATACTAGATGCTGCTTTCTTTTAATGATACTGAAAATGTTCTAGAATCAGAAAGTAGCGATGGTTGGACAACTCTGAATTTACTAAAAGCCACTGAATTGTGCCCTTTAAAAGGGTGAATTTATGGTATGCGAATTATATCTCAATAAAGCTGTCAACTTTCTTAAAAAATGAATTCATAAAGAAATACTCGATCTAACAAGAAAAGAAATAGAAGATAGGAAATAATGAGCAAGTGGGTCTAATGAAAAAAACAAGTAATAAGATGATAGATATGAATCTAACAATGTGGATAGAGAATTAAATTTAACTGGCGTAATAATGTTAAGTGAAGTAGATCAGACACACAAGCTTAAGTATCACATGATTTCTCTTGTACAGGAAACTTGACATATAAAAATGTATAAAATAAAAAACAATAGAAAAAATTTACTATAGTCCTTCTTGGACAATGTCTTTCAAAGTATGCCTTGATTTGCATAATTGTCTTATATGTTTTGTGGCCTGTTAGTCTGGCTGGCAGTCTGTATATGTGACAGTTAACTTTGTAAGGACTTTTAAGTAACAAATCTGATGCTGGCAAAAAAAGAGGGTACCAAGCGGAAGGGAGGAAAGGGGGTTAAAATGTATCATGTACATGGACCAGTTCCCTACATGAACATAATCAGTGTATTCTGCGAACAAGTACTAATAAAATTTTTTTTAAAAAAATTAACTGGTCTAAACATGCCTATTAAAAGGCAATAACAATCAGTTTGAATCATTCGAAAAGGCATAACCTGTGTGCTGCCTGTAAGAAATTCAGTTTGTTTTTCAGTGCTGGGAATCAAACCCAGGGCCTCACAAATGCCACCCAAGTACTTTAGTACCGAGCCACACATCTAATTTAAAATATTTACTTTATATATAAATACACAAGCTAAACATAATGGGCTAGAAAAGAATACACCACACTAGCCCTGTTTTTTATGAAAAGTTGGGGCGGATGTATTAATATTAGAGAAAGTACCTTGCAGAGCAAAGGACAAAGAAGGTTACATCAGAAGAAAAGGATCATTCATTCTGGATGCCATGAGTGTCTGTGTGCACAGCAACAGAAAGAACATCTAAATGCAGGAAGCAAAACTCGGTAGACATGGAGAATTTTACTGTGGCAGTCAGAAAGTTCAACTGCCTTTGTCAATAATGGACAGAATAAAGACCTAGCAAGAATACAGAAGACTTGAACAATATATAAGGTATCTTACCTGAGTGATTCTTTATAGGATACTCCTGTCAACAGCAGCACAACACATATTCTTTTTAGTAGGCTTTAAATTTCCACATAGAATACTCACCTGTATGGGTGACATGCACGTGGCCCAAAACACAAGCTATAATATAGTTAAAAGAATTTAAATCATTCAAACTATATGTTCTGACTATAATGGAGTTAAATCAGAAATTAATAACAGAAAATCCCAACTAGCTGGACCTGTCTGGAGAAACCTGGGTATACATAGTGACTTCAGAGCATAATTCCAGTTAACCTATGAGTCAAAGAAGTCAAAAGGGAAAAGAGTGAATATCTTATTTTTACTGGAAAAAAAATGAAAACACAACTTACCAGCAAGTGTAGATGTTATCACAGCCGTACAGAGGGAGAAATCTACCCTGGCGAATGCCTACCTTGGAACACTATAAAGCCTCAAATCAATGACCTCACTTTCCATCTGAAGAAAATAGAAAACGAAGAGCAAGTTAAACTCAAAGTAAGTAAAAGAATGGTTCTATTAAATATCAGAACAGAAGCAAATGAAATAGAAAACAGAGAAAGTCAATAAAATTAAAGCTGGTCCTTGGAGAAGATCAATAGCATTGATGAACACCCTGCCAGACTGAGGAGGGAAAAGAACATTCCAGGACCAATAATGAGTGAGGTGACATCACTGCAGACTCTACAGGCATTTAAAAAGATAATAGGAGAGAGCATAATGGCTGACTATGTGTGTGCTAAGCCAATGGCAGTGGAGATTCACGCTTGAAAGATTTAAGTAGGAAGCTCTCTGCACAGAAAGGAGATCACCTAAATAGTGCCCTAGAAAGGAAAACAAAAGTGATAAAATTATAGCTTTAAAACTTCCCACAAAGAAAACTCTAGGTGCCCATGTGAATTTCCTGACAGGTTTTAGAAATGATACCAATCGGGCCGGGGTGGCTGCTCAGTGGTAGAGCGCTTGACTGCCATGTACAAGGCCCTGAGCTCAATCCCCAACACTACAAAAAACCTCAATCATAAGAAATACCAACAATGATAAATAATACCCAGTAAGCTCTTCCAGACAATTTAAGAGGAGGAAAGAGTTGCTAATCTATAGCCTGAGTCCTATATCATGCTGATACCCAAACTAGCAAAAGACATGAAGACAGAAGGAAGCTACAGAATACTGTTGTGTTGACTCCAAGACAGACCGCGATTGTGCAAATATGGAGGGTGGCTCTAGATGAAAACTGTGCTCGTGGAAAGTCCTTTAGTAAGTCAGTCTTGGTTCCAAAGTCCCCCCTCTGCCACCATAATAGGCTGTATCATTTTGGGGAAGTAACTGTACCTCTCAGACCTGCGGTTTCCTCGGCAGTACAGTCACATCAATAACTGCACTTAACTAAGAGAGTGACAATTAGGTTGGCCAACACATGTACCATATCCAGTGCCTGGGATATAGTAGTTCAGTGACTGTTCGCTATAGGAAGAGAATATTCCTGACATAACGAAGCCTTATGCTTTTTGTTGCTTGAATAAACTTTTGCAGCCAGTAGTTACTTTTTGACCAATGAAGCAACTGAAAGATTATTTTTCTTTGCATTCAGGGGAATCATGGAGATCCTTTGGATAACATATGCAACTTACTTCTTAAATGAGAAACTAGTTTTCCTCCCACTCTTTTTTGTGCCTAGGATGAAGTGAGATTTTTTCTGCCCTAGTCTGGCATGGACACTCCTTTGATCATATGTTGTCCTGCTGGCTTAGGATCTGACTTTCCCATGCAGCAGCCATTCAGTGAAAACCAAGACAGAGTCCCAAGAAGTCTCGCTGTCCAGAACTGACTGGCTTATTGCCGCTGTCCTCATAGTTCACAGTCATCCTTCAGAAAAAGCCCTTTTGGAAGCTGTCTTCCTATAGCTGCTACTAGATGTCGGTTCTCCCTGTGCCCTGGGAAATGAAAACAAAGACGGAGTCCTGAGTGCTTTTTATCTTTGTTTAATTATGTGTTATGCTGAGATTAATCAAGACACTGAAGAGCAAAGCACAGCAAAGCTCTGGGAGGAGGTACACAGTCCACAGTCCTGGCTTGTCCAAGGCCTGACTTCAGTGATGAGTGGAAGGCGGTCTCCTCCACACTCTTCCTGCCCTCAGAAGGATGACTTGCTTAGTGTTTTTATGGCATGGGTAGGCAGAGGGATGGGAGGAAAAAGACTTGCTGTGTATGACGGGAGACGAGACCAGCAGAAGCAGACGGGCTGCTCCTTGTGGTTAAAGCTTGGGAAGCACAAAGACCTCGTCTGTTCAGCAATTGTCCTCACCTCCCACAGGGGAGCAGAGTAAATTAGTGGAGAAAGAGACCAAGCTTATTGCGACATTCTTCCTCCTCTTTGCACTTTGCCAGGTATTTCTCTGTGACAGCATTGTCATCATCATCATCATCACTTATATTTTGGACTAGAAAGTTCTCTGTTGTGTGAGCATCTTGTAAACTACAGGATGTTTAGCGTCCCTGGACTCTACCCATTAGCTGCCAGGAGCGGTCCTTCAGCAAGCCATCAAAACCGAAGTGCCTTTAAACATTGTCATTGTGCCTGGGGATGGGGACCAACCTCCATGTGAGTTGGAAACCACTGACCTGTAGAGAAATAAATGACTGGAGACATTTCTACTTGGAGCCACTGTATTTATAATGTTAAATGGGAAATAAATTCTTAAGACTCACACAGAACCAGTGGGTGAGAAGTGAAACTAGGTGCAGCTCAGGTGAACAACGAACTGTCTCTTCAGAACAAGCTGATTTCATCCAACCTGAAAGGAAGGGACCACTTTACTTAGATAGAAAATACAACCATGTTTGTTTTTCGGGTCTTTCTGCTAAGAGTGGATTGGGAGGACACAGTATTTTCACACATCAAGAATATAATACAGAGCCAGGGGACCTGAGGCAGGAAGGACGAGGGACAGGGCACAGGGCACATCAGCTTCAAGACTGCTCGTCTTCCTTCCAGTGGACGTGACCCTGAGTGGCGGGAGACTGGTGCCACATCTCCTGTCAGCGTAACCAGACTCAGAGACAGTTGGCTCCTCCTCAGCTGTTGTAACTGTAGATTTATGATGCAGCAATTGTAAGAGCTGAGGCCCAGCAAATCCGTGACAGGAAGTGGGCACGGGAGAATGTGGAGCCTGAATGACGGCCCTCACAACAACCTCGTGTCCTTCCTCTGGAAGCTGTGAGGAGGATGCCTGTGAAACCTCGTAGATGTGAAGGAGTGAAGAGTCCGGACACGGGAAGATAGTCCTGGATTGTCTGGGGCTGATGGCCCCAGGACAGGAGAAGTCAGGGAGATCGTCAAGGTGTTGGAACAAGGGGCGCAGAGGGAGCGAGGGAGAGAGATGTGAAGGCACTGTGTCACCGGGTTAGAGGCCGATGGAGGAGATCATGAACAGAGAGTAGGAGGCCTCTGCAAGCTAGAAAGGGTAAGAAGATAGATTCTCCCTGGAATCTGTAGGAACTTTGCAGCCCAGCGGAGACTTCTTGTCTTCGGATCTGCAAGATAACAGACTGGTGTTGTGTTAAACCACTCAATTTATGAAAAGTTGTTACAGTAGACATAAGAAACAAGCATGGCAGCTAGAGTTTCCATTGTTCAGTTTTAAGAACAGTTTTACCACCACTGGATCCTCTTTGTTCTTGTGGGGTGATAAAAGAAGCAAATTTTTTTTTTTTTGTTCTTTGTCTCCTGGTCCAGAGCTTCAGAAATTTTAGGAATTTCCTAAGTGAAGGAAGCGTTTTCGTAGCAGCCCCTTCTGACTACTCTTGAGTTTCTGCCATCGATGTGACTCACGGTGGACCCTTAGATTGTTTCAGGGGTAGGCTGCAACCCTGTGGCTGGAGACTGGAACTCTGCTTTGTACTTGGCCCTCAGTGAGGGGGGGGAGTGCTAGAGGTTGAGTTCAGTCTCATGGCTAATGATCAGTCAGTCAGTCATGCCCACGAAGGAGGCCTCAACTGAAGCTCTGGACAGCAAGGCTTAGATAAGTTCTTGCTGATGAGTGCACGGAGGTACAGGGTGACCATCCTCACTTCACAGGCCCAGGAGAAGCTGTGCTGGGACACTCCCAATCACCCCAAACCTCCCCATGGATCCCTTTCATTTGTACCTTTTATAGTAAAATATAATTGTGAGCCAGGCCATGGGGTGCGCACCTGTACTCCCCACTATTTTGGAGGCTAAGTGTCAAGGAGCACAAATTCAAAACAAGCCTGGGCAACATAGCAAGATCCAGGCTTAAAAATGAAAAATAAAAAGGGCTCAGTAGTAGAGTGATTGCCTAGCGTGTAGAAGGCCCCGAGTTCACTTCCCAGTACCACACAAAACAGACCCCACCCATGGGCCGGGGAGTTAGCTCAGTGGTTCCGGCGCCTGTCC